>JAKNSH010076076.1:0-20885 GCA_027790015.1 Cymbopogon flexuosus
CTTTCCCGACATAAGCCCCAACTGTGGGTGCATTAACCCTGATACCCTCACGGCTACCTTTGGGTCACGTTCCTAGAGGCCCATGACGACAAGCTCGAAGCCCGAGAAGACACCGGCAAGCCTGGTCAGAGTCCTGCTCGGGCCCCAGGAGGCGCCTTGTTGTGCAAGGCAGTCTAGATAATAGGAAACTCGTATCTTTCCTGGATACGCATGTTTGTAATTATCCCATACCGCAATCCTATGATCTGTAATCCTGTCCCCCGACTATATAAGGCGGACAGGATCCACCCCATAGGAGATCGAATCCTAGCTCTTGTACTCTCAAGACAATACAATCCACAAAGGACACAGGACGTAGGGTATTACGCATCTCGCGGTCCGAACCTGGATAATCGGCTTGTCCCGTTCTGTATCACGCTCGATCGCTAGATCTAGGTAGCCCTTTGCCTAAATAACTACCGTGGGTAGCCCCGTGGTAGACTGTCTCGCATATCTCGTCGACACTCACTTACGATTGGACCCCGCCTGTCAGCCTCAGTGCATCCATCTTCTTGCTCACCTCGCGGTCAGGGCGCGTCGGCCTGGGCCTTGCGGCCGAGGCCTCGTCGGACCTGCGCCTCGCTGTGCGTCGTGCGCTGCTGGGGTTCGTTGCTAGCTCTGCCCCAGCCGCCGCCTCCGCGAGCGTCGCGGGGGGCTCCGCCTGGTTTCCGCCGCCGCGAGGCGAGCTCCGCCCCGGCCACCGCCGCGCGCGTGAGTGGGGGGGTAAGGAGACCCGCCCTCCGCCGCTGCGAAGCGAGTGCGAGGCACGCGGGGGAGCTCCGCCCGGCCTCCGCCGCCGCGAAGCGAGCTCCGCCCCGGGCGCTGCCTCCGCGAGCGTGTGCGCGTGTGCGGGGAGCTCCGCCCGGACGCAGCCGCCGTGGGCGCGGTGGAGCTCTGCCCGGCCGCCACTACCATGGGAGATCGAGGGGAATTAGTCTAGAAGAAGAGGACAGGGGTCGCCGGAGAGGGCTGCGTCGCCGGCGAGACCGCGCGGTCGCCTGCAAGTCGCAAAAAAAAAAGACCACGCGGTCGCCTGGGAAGGTGTCGTCGAGACCGCAGGGCAGGGCCGCTCCTACGCCCCCATGACGGAGCTCCCGTGCCCGCGTTGCGCAGGACCCCATGGCGGCTCGTCGGCCGCGTCGCGCAGGACCTCCCGCGCTCCCGCGAAGGACCGACGGAGGAGGGTCAGCCGGCGAGGGGCGACCGGCGGATGAGGGCCCGTCGGCGCGGCCATGGGCAGGGACGGCGGCGGAGGGCCCGCCCCGCTGAGGAGGGCACGACGTCGGTGAGGGGCAGCCGGAGGAGGAGGTCATGGCGGCGCAGAGACCTGGGACGGGAATCGCACGAGCTCGGGGCATGGCGGCGTCGGCGAGGGGGAATCGCACGGGCATGGCGGCGCAGAGACCTGGGACTGCGTCGGGTGAAAAAGAATTAGAAACGAACCGGTAAGTTCATAAATCAGTGGCAAGTGGGTAATTTTTTACCCCAAAAGCAGGTGAAAGCAGGACGTCAAGGTGCTTTTGGAATTGTACTAAGTAAAAGCTGCTTTTGATAAAAGTAGTTGTGGACTTTTAAACCCTTTGGTTGGCTTTTGGCTTTAAAAACCCAACCAAAGGGACCCTAACATTTGCTCATCTTCCAATACAGGCTAGTAGGCTTGCAAAGTGCACTTTTCTAGTCGTTGTATGTGGCCCTGACAAATGCTGAGCAAGCCAGTACTTTTTTTTTACTGCAATGCTCTGTCCAGTGGCTCACAACGCAGGTAATATAGTGGCTCCATGATTTTGGTAGAGCAAGCAGTCACCGCTTCTGCAGGCTCATTTGACACACTGCGAAGCCAACACTCGACGTGGCAAGGACAATGTGTGCAAACATGGAAGTTGGGGCATATAGGCAGGGTAGAGCGTTGGGGCCGGCCTTATATACCTCTGTTGTGCCTGCTCTAAATCCGAAAGGGGGACTACAACAAGATCTTATCTTACCATATTTGTTTTTTATGTGTTCTAATGCACTAAGCTCAAATTATCTATTTACCTAGATGAGACTATTTTTTTTTTTTATAAATGTTGATGAAATGGAGTCCAACTTATCTATGGAATGTATAGTCTTCGTATGAGGATTGTTTAAGGCAAATCATAAATAAGGAAAGTCGTCCATAATGTTCAGTAAGAACACAAAAGCAAATGCAAAGAACCAAATCATGACATGTTGTTGTGTAGTGGGCAATAATACAAGTCCATGGCCTTCTTCTACCCAAAGGATATGGCGTGGAAGGGGATCCAAGGTCTCAATGAAAAACTTTTGCCATAAACTAGGGAAGATATTTTAATCAAGGCAATCGCTCAAGCTATACCTACTTATGTGATATCTTAGTATGATTTGACCTGGTCACTTTTTGAAGAGATTAGTGTATAATGATTTGCCAATTTGGGTGTGCTCAACACAATAATGAGCATAAAATGATTTTGGTTGTCCTTGGAAACTTTATGTGGTCGAAAAATGGTGGATTGGAGTATAGAGATTTGCACCTTTTGAATCTAGCTATCTTAGCAAGACAAGCCTAGTACTACGCTATTCCTAGACTCGCTGTTTTACGAGTGTTGAGAGAAAAACACTTTCTGGAAGAACAATTACTAATGTTACAAACCCATTCTGGATCATTTAGTTTCATTTGTAGGGGATGCACAAGTGTCAGTTTCGTGCCGAAACATGGGACTTATGATTTGTGCCGAAATAACTGGATCATTTAGTCGGTCCGAGTGCAGAGTTTGCGTTATCTCTCTATGGACAACAATAAATTCTACCAGATATTTCTCTTAATTCTACCAGATATCTCTCTTTGTTTGAATTGCGTGAGCGATCAGTGCTTCTTGAAAATATTTTTTTACTTTATAGTAAGAGAATTTATATTGTTGTCATAAGCTAGGTACAACATCGGTGCTTGGAACAGTGCTAATTCGTGGTTCTGTAATTTTTTGGCATAAGCATCGCTGCTCACATAAAAGCAACGGGCGCTAGGAGATTTTGTTGTTTGATAAGTAACGTTTTTAAGGATTGATAGGTAGATTAGCTTGTACGCTAGCTTTTCCTTGTTGTAGGTTAAGGCTGACTCTTACGTAATTGTTTGATTATTCTCTTCCCCTTTTAAGAGACCATTCAAACATTCATGGATTGTGTCAGCACAAACCTCCTAGGACGCTCGGTAGGAGACAAGAGTGCATTATTTGTACAAACTTTTATAATAATTACAAAAGTGCATGAGTCTTTTGGCGTATTCGACAAAAAAGAACCAACCATGAAATTTGTAAAACTAAGGAGTATAATTGTATTACTATAAATGAAGTCCTCGATTTGACACTGGCGATCGCTTTTTTTTATTTATTTTAGGATTTTAGTGTGTTATGTTTTAAGTGGTAAGCGAAGTTCCCGTTGACGACGAGACGTCAGTGGTGACTTTAGAAATCTCTAGATCAGCCGGCTGCTCGGTACTTAAGAGATGCTCTTAAAAAACTTATATTAGTTAATTATCAGTAGCTTGACTTTCTACGAGCAAACCACTCACAATCTACATACACCTACCAATACGATACGACTAATCACCTCTCGTCCCTGCGCGTGCCATACCCTGTGGACAAGAGGTGTGCGTAGAGAATTTGATTCCAAATGTCCGGCACGCCGGGGAGGCACCAGTGGCTGCAGTCCTCTGGCGCGTCCGGCGGCGTTCCGGGCTCCCTGTGCCCCGCCGGGTGGCCATCTGGCCTGAGCTCTGTCATGTGAGTGATGTTCAAAAATGTTGCCGTCCTTTCGTGGCTCTTGATGCCATCTGTCATCTTCGCAACCATTGTGTTCATCCATGAGTACTCTTCACCGGAGTGGGCGTTGGTGATCACTGGTTCTCGGTGGCCGGCGCACGAACCACCAGTGTCCCAGGTACCATTGCTGCCATTTTCAGGTGAAGAGAAACCATGGTTAGGATCGACTATATGGAAAGTTTAGCCCTTGGACTGAAGGCTACAATTATTACCTTGTAATGCGACAGTACAATTCTCTTCCTCACAATGCAATTGACACAATCACTTTAGCTTACCTGTAATGCGAGGGAGAATAGCTCCTGAAGAAGAAATAGCTTTTGGAAAATCGAGCACTACTCAATTCCCAATCTTTCACCGTTTGCAGGGACCGTCGAAAAGCTTCCATGATGTCCATGGTTTTGTTCAAGCGGTCGCCAACCATAAAATAGTTTCCTCTGCTCATGAGCAACATGCACAACAACCTCAAATTGGTGTTTCAAATTCTTAATTACGCAGTTCAAAAGAACCATGGCATACGTACGACTTGACAGTTTTGTGCTGGTTCCACCAGTGGCCGGTGTTAAGCACGAGCACGCCGGCGCCGGCCCACCGGTCGGCATGCCGTGGCAGCACGTCCAGGCGGACGGCTCCCCTGACGCCGCCCCTGCCTGTCGCGTCTGCCGCCGGGAAGCGGTGGACCATCACGATCATCGGCGCGCGGTAATACTCGACGGAGAGGTTGTAGTCGGCGAAAACCATGGCGAGGTAGCCCTTGTGCCGGCTGATCGGCTTCCCGGACCGCTCGTACACTCTGGACGACGACGTGCCGGCGGCGAGCATGCACACCATGGACTCCCACTGGTTCCGGCCGATCGAGTCCCCGGCGAAGACGATCCTGCCGTTCCGGCTCCGCTCCAGCATGTCCGTCGCGTTGAACCTAACAAACCACTTAAACCATTGACATGGTCAGGTAACGAGAACGAGAACACATCAAGATGTCTTGACATGGATGGCATGCAGGGGCAGATGCCTACTTAGGGAGGTCGCAGCGGCGAGGTCGCCACCACCATTGCCGGAAGGACGAGTCCCTGCGGCCGTTCCGCGTGCACCGGAAGCCGGGATCGAGGAACGGGCAGTCCTCCGTGTACATCGTCAAGTCGGCAGCATCGTCCCTCACCCATCGTCCGTTTGAGTAGTCGCACGGGTCGCCGTCGTCGGCGGCGCTGTCGCCGTGCTCTTTTCTGTTGACCGGAGGCAGCCAGGACGACTGGAAGAACGGCGTCGACCGTGGCCACCGAGGCGGGGGTAGGAGAAGGACGACGGTACAGAGCGCGATGAGGAAGAGGAAGACGGAGGGGAGGAGTACGTGTCTCGCATGCATGGTGGGTCCAGACGCGAGCGAGCTTCACTGCTGGCTCACATTGGTTTTGCTGCTTATTCGGCGGGGAGAGCAAGAAGAAGTGATCGACAACCACTGGTGGTAATGCAAACAGTACGTGTTGGAGCGATTTGTGGGTCGAAATGGACTGTATCGAAGAGAAACCATCATCAGTACCTAAAACGGTCATGATCAGCGCCATTTTTTTTAATCAAGATGACAATGGTTATGGTTTGTTCCCTTCTCTAAATTTGGCTACTTGTTTTTTTTTTTTTTGTGAATAGCTACTTGTTTAGTTGTTTTGTTTAGTAGTATGGTCCTTTATAATCATGCATACCGATCATCATTTTTGTTGCATCTAGGAAGATTATACATACAAAAGAATGGTATAGCACCAATTTATTTATCAGAAATGGAACATATATATAGTAATTTCTTTAGCTTTCTACTACGTCTTCAAGAGTGTGGCCTCACTCTCGCTTGTGCTACCACTATCTGTTGCAGGTTCACGCCCGGCAGGAGCGTCAGCAGCCTGCTCGCCCTTGTACTGGTAGAAGTATGAGCACACGAGGAAGTATACGAAGTTGGCTCCAGTGAGCACCGCCATGGCATAGTAGAAGTAGTCGATCCTCCCGGCGTTGATGTCGTCGATGACCCAACCCGCAGACTCACCGTGTTTCCTCGACCTCGCGTTCACGATGTTGACCACGAGCGTGGCCAGGTAGCTGCTGATGCCCTGCGCGCAGTAGAAGGCCGCGTTGGCGAGCGTGCGCATCTGGTCCGGGAACTGCGTGTTGTAGAACTCCGTCTGCCCAATCATGCTGAACGCGCCGGACACGCCCATCACGGCGAGCTGCGGCGCCAGGAGGAACACGGACAGCGGGGACATGCCGTCGCCGTGCGCCAGCGCGGAGTGCCTCCGCCTGCGCTCCACGGCGGCCGCGACCACGAACGCCAGCGCGCCCACCACCAGCCCGGCGCCCTGCCTCTGGAGCAATGTGATGCCGCGTCCTGCCTTGGTGACCCGCCGCGCGGCGCGGGCGATGACCAGGTCGTAGACGGGCACGAATAGCGCGACGGAGAGGTAGAGCACGGCGACGATCGACGCCGGCGGGATGGTGAAGTGCTTCCCCATGTGGAGGTCCATGGTCATCGCCTGGGCGAACGTGTAGTTTATCAGCTCCTGCACCACGGTGAACCACAGGGTGCCGGAGATCCACACGGGGATGATCTTCACGAGGCACTTGGCCTCCTCCACCTGCTGCACGCTGCACAGGTTCCACGGTCTCGCCGGGGATCCGTCGGGCCGCACCTCGTCTGCGTCGGTCACGATGGCCGCCTTGTTTAGAAAGCTGAGCTGCAGAGTAAGGGGGAGCTTGAACACGCGGCGCCCGTTCCCAATGGCGGCCGCCGGAGGGTTATAAAGGAGCTCCTCCTGCCGCCGCGCGTCGTCGGGGTGTGGCAGCGGGAGCCTCCACTTGCGGCAGGACGCGACGAACACCCGTGCGACGCTCGAGAAGATGCTGCCCTCGGGCGGCACGTAGACGTACACCTTGGTGCCGACGAGGAACACCACGAAGGCGACGGCCATGAGCGCGGTGGGGATGGCGAAGCCAAGGCCCCAGCCCACCTTGACCTGGACGGACAGCACGACGGTGAGCGCCAGGAACGTGGCCATCATGGCGACGGCGTAGTACCAGTTGTAGAAGCGCGTGAGCCCTCCCTTGTGCTGCTCTTTCCTCTCGTCGAACTGGTCCGCGCCGAAGGGCAGGCTCGTCGGGTTCATGCCGCCGGCGGACACCACGAGCAGCCCCATGCCGAGGTAGAGCACGCCTCGCTGCAGCCCCGACGGGCCGACACACGTCCCGGCTTGCTGTGCCATCGGGCTGCACGTCGGCGGTTTAAGCTGATGGACACTCGCCGTTAGGGTGATAACCACCATTGCCTGTATGCCGCCACAAACAAACACATTATTAGTCATGCACTCATGCATATTCGTCACATGCATTTGATCGATCGTTCTGTAATCCAAAAAACAAAAGTAATTTTTAATATAATTTCAGCCAAATGTTTTCCAATGGTGGTTTGCAAATGTCGCTTTGTTGTTTGGGGATAAAAGTACTGGTTTGTTTCAATTTGTTTTTTTAGAAAGGCGGCAAAAGTACAAGTCTGTTTCAATTTGTGGTTCGTTTGATTTTTTTTTATTCTAAGTTTGACCACTCGTCTTATTTAAAAAAATATTTTAAAAATGTCACTTTTTTTTTTTATGGTTTGCTTTATTAACAATAGATCTTCAAGAATAACTTAAATTTGACTACGTTTGCTTAAATTTTTTAAATAAAATGAGTGGTCAAACTTAAAGTCAAAAAAGTTAAAACGGAGGGAGTAGCATTTTTGCTGAAGAGAAAACAACGCTATGACACATGGTAAAACTTACAGCAACTCCGACCACGGTTCCAAACAGCAGGGTTCTGAACCTGCCCCAGAACGCGTCGGCGGCGAAGGCTCCGACGACAGGCGCGAAGTTGAACGTGCCGGAGAAGATGTTGTTCACGTTGGTAGCGGCGTTCGTCTTCATGTTGTAACGGCCGATGAGGTAGCTGGTGAGGGAGAAGGAGAAGGCATTTGCCGCGATATAAGCTGCCGCGTAGACCCCTGCCATATGCCAAGCGCGCGCGCACAGAAACACATTAATCCATTGCCATCGCTGAAGCAATGAAGCTGAAGACATATGCGTGGATGCACAGCTAGCGACAGACCGATGATGAAGGCGACGGCTCGCCATCCTCTGGGCCTCCTCCGTGAAGCCTCCGCTCCTCCTCCGCCGCCGGCCGCAGCCTCTTGCTCCGGGACCGGGTGTCCGCCGCTCAGCCGGCGGCGCGAGTCCATGGTTCCGCCCTCGCACATGTTTACTCGGAACCCAGCGCCAGATGATGGAATCGATCGATCGCCTGGTCGAGATGGAGCAGCAGAAGGTTTCGGCGGTTCTCTCCGAAGCTCGATCAGAGAGAGCAGACCAGCGAAAAGCTTCTGCTGCAATGGATTGCATGCCGGCCTGCAGCTGCGCATCCGTATTTGTACTGGTGCCGGTTGAGAAAAGGTATGCAGGTAACTACTGTGTTTTGCGACCAAGGAATGGCATCGACCTCTGGGGACCATACATGGAAACGCATCTGGCGATTATGTATTCCACCAAAGGTCCGTGTTTTCTGGTGGCGAGTCGTAAATGGCTTCTTGCCGGCCAAAGGAATTCTTCATCGAAGACATATTGAACCTGTACCAAATTGTGACATATGTGGAGCAGAGGAGGAATCTACCAAACATGTCCTTCAGGTGTCACCCAGCTGCTTCCTGGTTCCTGCTAGTTTCTCGATCGCCTAGCTCACGGCGTGTGGGTTGTTGGGAGGAAGAGCACTCTGATTGTTGGAAGCAACTCAAGGGAATAAAACCAGACCAGGGAGGACGGGGTCAGGAAGGAGTCGCTCAGGAATATGAAATGGAACGCACTCTGCTGCTTCTTCGTCAGTTCATATCTACCCTCGCATAGCCGCCGCTCGTGCAGGCCGTATAGTGTAGTTTAAGTTTAAACTAATTTACTGATGATAAGGGCACAAAACCTGAAGCTCAAAAGCGTGGTCAAAAGATACCATTCTAGAATTTCTAGAATAGCATTATAGGTTAAACAATCTAAAATTTAACCCTAAACCCTAGTTAGTATTATTGGATATAGCACTGAATTTTCTTTTAACAACCTGTTTAAAGATACAAATATTGTTAATATCTCCTATAAATCCAGTTAAACTTAATAAAGTTTGATTGACACGGACAGTGATGCGCTGACGAGTATACCTTATCCTTTTTAATTAAGACAAGGTAGAGTATACACCTGCAAAGTGCAAACGCCAGGTGGCTTTGGGTGAATGCTGCTGGAATATGCAGCGCGCGCGTAGAACAAGTCACCCTGAGAAACGCATCTAGATTGGTCTTCTCGATAGAATATATATAGACAGATCAGGTAATGTTCGTCATATATTATTATTGTTATTGTATATATATCCGGAGGCGGATCGATCGACCGAGGTCACTGCGTGTTTGTATTTTTGTGTGTTTTGGGGGTGTTTGAATCGTGCTTAAATCTCCAAACCTGGGCAGCCACGAGGAACTGCACAAGTATAGCTTTCACTAGATCCCTTCTCAGCCTCGCCTCTCGGTGCGCCGCAGTTGCCTAGTCGTCGACTCGTCGTCACGCACCATCGACGCTACTAGCTTTTGCACCCCCGTTTGCGTTGCGTCACTGATATTAAAACGTCACAGCTGACGATGCACGCGGCCCAGTTCCCAACAGCCGCCAGTCGCCAAAAAACAAATAAAAAAAATCCCAACAGCCCATCCAAGGCACATTTCTCATGACCGGCAGTTCCGGGCCCAGTCCCACACGCATCTGCCTCTCCCCCAAACCCAACCCTGAAAAGAAGCCCAGTCCAGTCCATCCTCCGCAAACCGTCCACCCTCACCACAGCCCACGACACACCAAACCTCCAGACATGTCGTCGCAGGCCGATCGATCGCACTCGCACGCGGTCGCCGCGCGCATGCCTCTCCACCTCGTCTTCGTGCCATTCCTGGCGCGCAGCCACTTCGCCCCGCTCGCGGCCAAGGCGGCGGCCTCCTCCTCCGCAGCCACCGCCGGCTGCACCACCACCACGGCCGCCATCGTCACCACGACGCACTTCGCGTCCCTCGCGCCGGCGTCCGTGCCGGTCCACGCGGCGCCGCTCCGCTGCCCCGGCGGGCACGAGGACTTCTCGCTCCTCCCGGACGCCGAGGCCTCCTCCGCGCCGGCCTTCTTCGCCGCCGCCGAGGCCGCGCTGGCCCCGGCGCTCGCCGCTGCCATCCGCGCCCACGACGGTGAAAGGCCCGTGGCCGTCGTCTCGGACGCCGTGCTCTACTGGGCGCCGCGCGTCGCGCGCGACTGCGGCGTGCCGCACGTCACGTTCCACACCATCGGCGCCTTCGCCGCGGCGGCCATGGTCGCGCTCCATCTCTACCGCCCCGAGGTGGTGGTGCTCACGGACCAGGACCAGTTCGCGATCCCCGGCGGCTTCCCGCACCCCGTGAGGATCAGCAGCGCGCAGGTCAACGAGGAGGCGCTGGCGCATCTCCCTCTCTTCCGTGCCGGGGAGGCCCAGAGCTGCGCCGTCGTGTTTAACAGCGTCGCTGCGCTCGACGCCGACTTCGCCGCGTACTACCAGAGCCAGCTTGCCGGGATGACGCCCAAGAAAGTGTTCCTCGTCGGCCCCACGCGCGCCGCGGTCTCTCCACCACCTCCACGCGCCGTCGCGGAGCGGGACCCGATTCTGCAGTGGCTCGACGGCCAGGACGCGGGGACGGTGGTGTACGTGTGCTTCGGGAGCACGTGCTCGATGGGCGAGAGCCAGCTCCGCGAGCTGGCCGCGGGGCTGCGCGCGTCGGGCCGGCAGTTCGTCTGGGCGATCCCGACGCCGTCCCGCGGCGGCTGCACGGAGCGGGAGGAGCGCGCGTCCAGCCACGGCATGGTGGTGGCCGGGCGGTGGGCGCCGCAGGCGGAGATCCTGGCGCACCGCGCAGTGGGCGGCTTCGTCACGCACTGCGGCTGGAACTCGGTGCTGGAGGCCGTATCCGCCGGAGTCCCGCTCGCGACGTGGCCGCTCCGCGCGGAGCAGTTCCTCAACGAGGTGTTCCTCGTGGAGGTGCTCCGCGTGGGCGTGCGGGTGCGGGAGGTGGCGCTCGAGTCGGACCTGGACGCCGTGGTGCCGGCTGACGCGGTGGCGCGCGCCGTGCGGAGGCTCATGGGAGGTGATGACCTGGAGGACGAGGAGGCGGTCGCGGCGAGGAGAGCCAGGTCCAGGGAGCTCGGGGCCGCGGCGCGAGCGGCAGTGGCGGAGGGCGGCTCGTCTTCCGGTGACTGGGCACGTTTGGTATATGAGCTCAAGGCGTTCCACGGCCGCAACGGCGATCCACGGACGTGATCAGCCGGTTTTTGAACAAGATTATTAGTAAGCGCGTTCGTTAAGGTCAGGCTAAAGCCAGAGCTCTGAATTCGGTTCGATCGTACGTCATCCCAATTCCCAAGAGAAGTAAAATATGCCTATATATACGCCTCGGAATCTCGATCGGATGATCCGGCACATATATATACTGTATATGTATTGTAAAATATATACCCACGAACCATACTTGCTACTCTGTCAGTCTGTCTCACACAGCAAAATGCAAGCAGAGTTTACAGTTTATACCCTGACCTTGAGTAAGCTGAAACTGTTCCTTCTGAACTCTATACAAGAACAAGAATCCTGTACCTGTCCCAAGTTCCAAATGTATACCCATGATCGGATCCGGCTCAGTTAGTTAAGTTACATGATGGAGCAAGGCGGGGGTTCCTGCTCGTACACTACTCTCTCCGGGTACTGGTACCCGGGGCACGAAGGCCACGACGGGACATGGTGGACAAACACCGTGGCCGGCGTCTCGGGCGCCTTCTTCTCCGCGCTCACCGACGCCGTCGTCTTCTTCTCCTCCGTCTTCTTCTTCTCCTGCTCGGCAGGCTTCTTCTCCTCGGCCGGCTTCGGCTTGGGCGGCGGGCCGATGGTGAGCACGGACGCGCGCTTCCCGGCCTTCCTCGCCTGCACGATCACGTCCACCGGGTCCACCGTGCCCGTCACCGTCATCGTGCTCTTCTCCGAGTCCACCTCCACCTTGTCAACACCTGCGCGTGCACCCAAACGATCTTTACATAATTACATTGCCGGAATCCATGGTGGAGTGCATGGCCGAACGAAGAAGAAGAAGCGGTGTACGTACCATGGAGGCCGGTGACGGCCTGCAGGACCTTGCGCTTGCATTTGGCGCAGGAGGTGTCCACCTTGAGCACCGTCACCTTCGACATGGACGCCGGCCGGCCAGGGTCCTTTTGCCGCCGCTTTAGTTTCTCTGGCCTTGCCTGACGAAGTGGCAAGTGCCGGTCGGCAGGTGTCTTGCTCCCCTGCTGCAGATATTCTGGTTGGTTTTCGGGTGGTTGGAGGGACAAATTGGGTAGCTCAACCTCTGCCTGGACTCTTGGAGAGCTCCAATCACTCGCTCTGTCCTTTGCATTGGCTAAATGCATACTAGTAACATTGCCGGCACCAACTGGGTCTCTAACTTGCTGTTGTTCAGAGACTAACACTGCAGTCTGCAGAATTGCAGCAGATTCTAGAGCTCATGCATTTCACTCCTGTATGTGTCCTCTGCAATGGTTTATTCAACGACTCAAAATGTGTTCAAGAATTTCGGCCGGCTGGCGTCTGGTGACAGAAAATTACAACTTCGACGTGCGTGATCCTGATACGCTAACGAAATAGACAGTATACAGTAGTATGCGATTAGTTAAGCTGCAATTCCTAACTGTTTAAACAGTAAGTCCACATTTTGTCTCTGTCTAGAAGTTAGAAGCTGAACCACCCTGACTGTTCTTCAAATGGCGAACACCGCACGGCGTTGGCGAATCAAAAGGCTACGTGCGTCCTTAACCAGAGAAATAACACACATATAGCAAGCAGTACTAGAGACACTTCATGCCTTTCGATTAGCTAGCTCATCAGAATCATGAGACAAGAACAATGGTTCATGGGGTGACGGCGACAGGTGCTTATGCCCGTAGCAGGCTGTAGCCATCACAACGAAAACATACAGCATTGCAGGTCCGGCAGGCAGGATTTGCTAGTATGAAGACAACGGCTAGGGTACATAAAGATTCCCAGCCATTACAACTGATTCAAAGAAGTTAGGTTCGCTTGGCTCAAAGCATTTGAGTATGAAAAGTTTCACCAAACATTTCTTCAATGGCAAATTGAGACTCATGACACGGGCACACTTAAGTGGTACACTGGACATATCTCACATATGGTAGCCTGTGAGGGAAACTTCAGCCCTCATTTTTGAACTTGGTGTTACAATAAGTGGTTGCCACGGTAAGCAGTTCAGTTGCCTCAACTAACATGGGACATCTTCGGAAATAGCTGTGACAAGCCACAGTGTATGCACAAGTAGAGTTACAACAGCGACGACGAACAACACAGCTCCCTGTACCCTTCTCAGGCGTAACAATCGAGCCTCCCAACCTTGGGACATACTCATGAAGTTACAACAACAGCAGCAGGAAACAACAATCAACACTCCCTGATGCACCCTTCTCCAGACGTATATAGAAAGAGAGGCTCCTCATTGTTGGAGCTGAATTGGTGAAGTGTCTTTGGTATTACTGCTCTTTGCAGATGGCAAGACCTCCCCATTACTTGTGTAGAAATTGACTATCTTCTGATCCAGTTTAAAATAATGTTCCATCTTAACCAGAGGTTTCACATCCAGATCAACGAAATATGCCTGCAAAAGGAATGTGCAGTTTAACATCATTGACGCTGGAAAAAAAAAAGCAAAGAAATAAATTCATAAACAAACTCAGTTGTGAACTGTATAGCTGGCTGGAGAGCTGGACGACTAGAAGACAAAGGTAAAACAACACTAGATTTCACAGTAGTGTACCTTGTACTCATAGGTTCGCTTCGCGGATTCAAGAAACACTGAATCATACTCAGAATCTGTACTTCCATTCTCTCTTGGCCGAAAGCTTATCATCAGGCTACAGTCCTTTGCAGTAGCAGAAATGAGGAAGTCCCTGACAATCTTCAGGCTCTTGTCCAACGGAAGAGAATGCAAGAGAGTGTACTTCCGCAATAGCTCTACATCAGTTAGGTTTTTGCAGACCAAACAAGGCTGAGAAATAATGTTGTAGTACAGATGAATTGCCCCTTCAATGTCATGATCATCCAGCTTTTGAGTGGTCAACAGCTTGCCTAATACCCCAGATCTAAAAATTGTCTCTGACAGGAGCTCAGTGAAGTCAGGGAGTTCTAGGCCACTAACCTTGCTGAGATCTTCAATACACTTATCAGTGTCAGCAGGATGAACACTATCTGCACCACCTCCCATGCCACCAAAAGCTAAAGATCCATTGACGAAAATCCTGAAGTTGTTCTGAGGAGTTGAGAAAAATGACTTGATGGCCATGCGAATTCTTTCTTTTGACTCAGAAAATAGATCAAGAGGATCGTATTCACTAGTCTTCGATATCTGAAATGTGTGCAAGAATGTATTGGGAATCAACCTGATGTCAAAAAGCAAAAGAGATGGTATCGTATTACAAAAGTGCCATAAATAACAGTAAAAGCCATAAGGTATTGTCATAAAACTTGTGTCATCTATGGATGTTTTTTTAAGTGTGCAAAAGAGAGGGGAATTCTATCTTGAATCAAGCATTCCAATCTACATACCTCACCCTGATGAAATTTGAGGTGCTGATGCATCTTATATCTTGTTACTTGTTTCTTGATAGAATTATCTTCTGATATATATTCTGATGATGGCAGAAACCCACATTTGGCCTGCAAGGTAAAGCAAGCCGAAAAGAAGTCAAATGGTGGAGGTGAAATATACATCAGAAATGAAAAACAAGAACAGAAGAGGAAGCTTGCAATGTACCTTTATCTCTACAGCTATGCAGCTGCTACCCTTAGGATTTCCTGAAATTAAGAAAGATTTAGTAAGCAAACATAAATTCAATCTAATAGAGTTCTGGAAATATCTAAAGGACCAAGGGGAAACTATCAAACTACAACGATTTCAGTTTACGGGGTTCAGCTGCATTTAAAGACACCAACCATATTCTAGCAGTTTAACCAAGAATTTAAGTTATCAATCAATGAAAACAAGCCAGTTTCTACCCATCTTGACGCTACCCAGTGGGCTGTTGTAGGTGACAGTTGCAAATTTAAACCTATAAGAACTGCAAATTGGAAGATCTTTATAGACAAAGAAGCCGACTGATCATCTAATGCAAATAGAGACAAGTTAAGCAACAGTCTTGCTACAAATGTTCCATCAAAACTTCGGTGCATGAGAAATGAATCGAGCTCTGGACCTTACTTAATCAATCATATCTTTTAACCTTAACTAACAAGATTCAGATTATGGTAAGAGGAGGGATGGAGATTGTATTAATATATGCAAGTGTGTACCAGAAAATAACGAGTGGTCTGGTATTAGAAGAGCGGCATCAGCAATGTTATCAATTGAACTTGCATCTACTCTCCAAGCCGGACGGCTGCTAAGAACATTCTTTTCAACAAGCTCTAGAAAATCCCTAGAAACACGTACACGAACCTGCAACATGAAAAGATAACATGATTTCTATGTCTAGTCACGCAGATCCAAATAGTAGTGCCTATTGGAATTAGAAACAAACGATGAAATAAAGCATATTCGTGTCAAAATTCAATAGTATGCACATTGATGACATGTTATTTCAATTTCAGTCGGGTGATGGTGATTATAAGGAAATTGTTGCAAATCTCCAATTCCTTCTAGAAGTGTCTAGGGGTCAATATGTTACCAATCAAAATCACAATAACAGGACATAAATGAAGTGAATCTGAACCATACCCCACCATCGACATGATTGGCACCCAGATGTTGGCTCATAACATGCACTGCATAGGCTTGAGCCAAGCAATCTTGTTTGACAGACTCAACCAATTCTGGGATATGGCCCCACAGGAGTTGCTCATGACTTGAGAAGACCATACAACTCGGTGTCGGCTTCGACTTGTCTTTTAGAACCTTCTTGACCCGCAGTACCTTGCCAAGCTGAAAACAAGTGAAAGTAACATCATTATCATCACAGTGAAACAATGCTTTCCTCCAAACATATCCATCATAGTATTCAGGAAAAACACATGCATGGTCACAAAATGCACAATCATGTTTCATCACTTGCTAGGCAGGGTACTGGATCTGGGCTGGAAATGGCCGCACCCGTGAATCACACATAGATAGAATCCCTAAACTAAGAGCAAGCCAATTGATCGAGGCAGGCACACTACGAAATAAGAACATACTCAGCGCATACCATGGAAGGGGACGAGCCCGTGTAGCTGAGGATGAGATTCGCGGCTCCCTCCCCCTTGTAAACCCAGTCCTTGGCATCCGCGGCTTGCAGAACCCCATCCATCTCCGTCGAGAATCTGCAGCTGTCACACACAGAGGCAAACAAACCAAACACAAATGGTGAGTCCAAAAGTCAAACTACAGAGAAGCAAGCGATCTACATCTGCCATCTGGCTTAAATAGCTACGCAGCAAGCCCCAAGCCGCGGCGAGACTGGTACGCTAACGCTAGGATCGAGAGAGAGGAATCGAGCGCAGCAAGCAAGCATGTTCCTAGGCGGACCGGCGTTTCGTCGAGCACATAGCGCACACATCCGGGGAGCAGCGGCGAGGGAGCACGGGCCCGCGGAGGGGAGGAGCTGCGGGGGGAGGGAGGAGTTGGGCGGGCGTGACGCTTACCAGCGGAAGGAGGCGGGCTGCGCTCCGCTGGTCCTACCCCGCCCGTCCGGTGATCACCGGAGGAGGAGGAGGCTGGACGCGGCGGAGATCGCCAGTTCGTGCTGTTGCTGCTGCGGTGTCTGCGCTTGGCGGAAGACCTGAAGCGATGCCACTAGTACTAGTAGCAGTGCTCGTGTCGTGGGAAGTCCAGGGGGCGAAGGGAAAGGGGAGCGGCAGTAGCTGGAGGGGATTCCCGGGAAGGCGGCGGAGGACGCCGAAACGTGGAGGGAGAGTGGACGCCACGCGGGCGGACACACGGCTCCACCTCTGCGCCGCGTTTTGGCGACGCGCCGCCGCCAGCATCCAGACGAGACGGGTGCAGCAAATTCTTGGAAATGGACAGCTTTTTTTTTTTCATGAATGAATTTTGGAGGGTTTTCCTTCGCCAAAAAGAAATCACATGAGAGCCTTCGAAACAACTTGTATTTCGGTTGATTAGCCTCTAGCTTCACTCCAGACTCCAGACAATATTTTACAAATCCACTAAAAAACAACAAATTGTTTCGTTCCGTGAGAAAAAAGATGAACATTCGAATTTTCGTGCAAATCTAGTGAGCAAACTTTAGGCATTGCCCTATGTTAGATTAATAAGTTTTCCACTTTCTGCTAAATGTTTTCATACACCCACGTTTCTTTTTATTCCTCTTTTTGCTCGTGCTCGGTATCATGTCGCTTCATGAAAGAAGCATATAGCAAAGGACTCAAGAAGCATATAACAAAGAAGAACTCGTTTGACTGAGCTCCCAGAAAGCTTACAAATTGAATCTAGGGATAGCTTGCTAGGCATTTTTTTTTACTAATATAGGTAATTCTATGTTGACTCTGTGAAGTGATATTTATTATGAAATGGATTAGAGAAATGTAAGCTAAGAAAAAGTAGCTTCTTCAAGTCAAAAGTAGGAGGAGATATACCAAACGAACCCCAAATAGTATCTATGTGGAGCATGAACATTTTATTTGTGTTATGGTTGCATATACGTACTCTTCACATTTTGGATGAGATTTGAGTCAAGGTATAAAACCTTAACTATACAAACACTTCTAATAATTTACTTAGCTCACAAACTTAAATACTAGATGTTCATATACATACATTAATACATAGATACTTGAAGAGTACTTTCGTATAAAGCACTACATTGCCAAGATGTTTATGTTTTTCTAATATAAAAGCTTAGTTAAAGATATATTTTGATCGTTGTTCAAAATTAATGTTAGTTATTTACAAACTAGATTGAGTACTGACATAAACATATGTAGTGCTTTGGTATAAAAAAATCAAAGTCGACGGAGCAACATGGAGGGCTACCCGATTCAGATAGGACACAAAATTACAAATCAATTATAAGAATCTACTAAAATCCAAGGCATGTATATTCTTGTAATATCAAAATCCAGATAGGTTTGCTCTCTCTAAACACACACATATTGATGCAGTAGTATTAGCATTGAGAAAGAAAATTAAATGGGTTTGTCTTTGAACTGGAGATGGATATGCCATATATACGTTATCACCAAAATGATCAATGATGATTGATTGATAAATGATAGAGCCTTTTACGCGTGTGCCATTAAAAAAGTTTCTAATCTCGTTCAAACCATTTAAAAGTTCAATCTACCGTCTGTGTCCAAGTTCAAAGTTCTTTTTTCTCTCGAGCCATTCCGTCGGCTCTCCGTCTGTTTTCTCCCGTTTGGCAGCTCTGACGTGTGGGCTCCACCAGCGAAGATGTCCAAAATACCCCCTCCGCCTCCCTGTCCTTATCCTCTGCAGTCTGCACGTGACGGCACCGGCGCCGCGCCACTTCCTCGCCGCTGGCCGAGCTCGCTGCGCCCGGTGCAAGGCTGCCCTCCACGCGCACCCGTCGCGGCTAGGACAGAGGTCCCTCGGCGCGCGATGTCGCGGAGCAGCGGCGCCGATGCAAGCTCCATCCATGGCAGTGCCGTCCTCCGCCTCCGCGTGCGTCCGCTCCGGCGCCCTGCCGCCGCCGCGCCGGGCTTCTAACAGTGCGAAAGCGTTCGGTGCCAACAAGGCAGCAGCGGCTCTAGCTCCACGGGCGTGGCAGCTCCGACGTCCGGTGCCGGCGGCAGCTCCTGACGGCGCGACGCGAGCGCCCGTCCAAGGAGGACGACGAGGAGCAGGCGGCGACTGGTGGTGGGTCGTTCGACGCGGCGGTGGCGCTGTTCAACCGCGGGGAGTACCACGCGTGCCACGACGAGGTCGCCGCCGTGCTGCAGTTCCTCTACCGCACTCAGAAGGAGCTCGCCGCGTGTACGTCGTTCATCATCGTCGACCTGTGCTAAAGCCTAAAGCTGAATCCAATTTGCAATTTTGAACTGAATCTCTTTATTTAATTCTTTAGGCACCGATGAGATGTGCTTAACCATGGATGGCTCACCGAGCTCGTACCAGCTGCTGGGCACCGACGAGACCAACGAGGGAGGGGGAGCGCGGCAATGGCGGCGGCGCCGCGAGCTCTGCACGCCCTCCGTGGCCGCGAGCTCCGCCTCCACACGACCCGGCCGGAACGGCCGTCGTTCGGAGCTCCGCGTGGCCGTGGTGCTTCCTGGCCGCGGCAGCCTCGCTCGGCGACACGTCGTGCAGCTCCCCGGCGCGCGCCGTGGCTGGAGGCCGGCGGCGGCGCAGCAGAATGTGCCCACGCACACGCACTCCCCCATCCCTCGGCGCACCGGACGCACGCCCTGTAGTCCTGTACGATGACCCTGGCAGCTGCGGGCGAAGCAACTCCAGGCCGACGGGCTCGTGCTATCCGCCGCCGCCATGGCCGTCCTCTTCTACGCCACGCTCTGCCGACGGGCTCGTGCTATCCGCCGCCGCCACGAACGCAAGCGTGGGGGGAGGTCTGCCCCGCCGCTGCGTGCGCGGGAGCTCCGCCGCGAGCACGAGCGCGGAGGAAGTCTGCCCCGCCGGCCATGGCGAGTGCGGCCATCTCCTCCGTGGTGTGCGCCGCCCAGCCGCCATGCACGAGAGGCGTGAGGAGGGCGCCGGCGGCGCGCTGCTGGCAGCCCGAGTTCAAGCAACGGATCGAGGAAGTCGTGCTCATGCGGTGGTTGGAGAAGAAATAAAAGTGAAACTTTGGTTGGCTGACACATGGACCCCACTGGAGGGCAAATTGGTCTTTTGGTCAGTCGGTTCGACACCGTTAACCAGAGAAACCGACGGAATGGCTTGAGAGAAAAGCGAACTTTCAACTTGGACACAGGTGGTAGATTGAACTTTTGAGTGGCTTGGACGAGATTAGGAACTTTTTTAATGGTATACGCGTAAAAGGCTCTAAAGGTTAAGGCATGAAATTTATGTATCATTCATAGGTATAGCATGCTTATCCATATGAACGGATCATATGAGTCGTATCCTCGTTTTTTGAGTGGGTAAATAAGCATATAACTCTGCAGAGTTTTGACTACTATTATTATTCGAATACCTGTACATTAAGCTACTTGTAAAGCTGGGCTTTCTTAGTGCACTTGCTACTGTTGCGGTTAGGATACATCTCACATAATTACTGTAGAAACAGCTGCTCTGCTGCTGTTGTTGGCTTCACAAGCAGCCAAATAACTCCAATATTATAGATCATGGCGCATCTAATAGCACCTTTCCTATTACATGGATCAAACTCTCACCCAATTAAGCATCTACATCGTGGTTAAATCAATCTAGCAATAATGCAAACATAGAAAATTAGAATAGCAAAATCTATAGAGGGTGAAGTCACCTTATTAGAAGCAAAGAGTCTATGATACCGCACCACACGAAGCAGAAAGGCATAGTGTGTGGCATTAATAAGAATCTCAGCGGCGCAAGTGGCATTTTGATGTCATGTGCACCAATATGAGGCATGGTAAGAGTGAATGCGCAGAGAGAAACGACGGATAAGATGAAGGAGTGGCGCATGAGCAAGGTTGAAGAGAGGAGGGATGAAGAGAGAGGAAAAAAGTGAGGGCGCAGGATGGTTCACCAGAGAAAAATATTTGTTGTAAAACAAATTCTTGGGACTTTCTAAAATCACTAGATAGGTACTTAGGGTCAAAATGATTTTCATTGACGTGGCCACGGTGGCTAAATGAGGGAGTGCCACGGACTTTTGATTGTAAATACCATCCAGGATGGTTCTTTTACTATCCGTGTGTGCTAGGCTTTTTGTGCACCGTCGACAGCGAGGCGGATGTGGTGACTTCGTGAACTTCAAAATCCGCCGGTCC
>JAKNSH010076159.1:0-12248 GCA_027790015.1 Cymbopogon flexuosus
CCCATTTTGCAGAGAAAATGTCTATGTTGATGGTGATGACGCAGAATCATCAAGGTCTTGTGTTTTGTACTGATTTGAAAGCAAAGGAGCTAGGACTACAAGGCTAGAACTATAGTATTTGATATTATTATGTATTTTCAAGGACTTGTGTTGGATGGCTTGAGTGTAATATACATAACATTTGGATTGGAAACAATTGCATATATGAATGAATTTGAGTGTATATTCTGAATTGACATTTGGACCATGCTCTAAATTGCCAAAAACTCTTATGCGTGACGATGAGTTCTCACGAAATAGCTTAACTCTCACGAAATAGCTTCATGACGGTGAGCTCTCATGAAATATCAAACTCTCACAAAATAACTTCGTGACGGTGAGCTCTCATGAAATATCAAACTCTCACGAAATAACTTCGTGACGGTGAGCTCTCACAAAATATCGAACTCTCACGAAATACATTCCTGAAGGTGAACTCTCACGAAATACCACAAAAAACCATCACGAAAATATAGATGAAAACCTGGTGGCATGTTATTTTCATGAGGGTGGCCGTCATAGGGAAACTCTCACGAAAATAATTCGTGACGGTGAACTCTCACGAAAACGTGTATTCCGTGAGTCTAATATTATGAGAGGTGATGCGTGACGGTGTACTCTCACGCATTATTTTCATGAGAGTAAAACCGTATTTCGTGACTGATTTGCACTCTCACGAAATATCCGGATTCTGGTAGTGTTAAGATGCTTTGACTTTTCAAGGTTCTTGAAATGACTTTTAATTTGGGATGGAGGGATTATGATTTTGGCAAATGAGTTATTATCTCTTATATGTTGTTGGTTATTTATATATGGTTATCTATTAGCTTAGTACATGTCTTTACTCTAGAAGTCATACGAGATTTAATTGGGGTGGCCTGATGAAAATTAGGGAAGGTGAGTAAGGATATTATATTGTTTTTAATGGTATAAGGGCAGCGGTTTATTCTATGGATTGAATAGTCGCTAGCATGTCTATATATATTCTGTGTGCATTCTAAATGCAGAGGTCAAAAGTGGATCTAATGGTGGGTCTATACTCAACTCAATAAAATTGTTTGAAATAAATAAAACCTTCCTTTATCAAAAAAGTGGCTAGCATGTCCTAATAGAATGTTTAGGATTTATTCCCTAGATCGTTCTAGTTCATGCTAGTGTTATAGACTTAGAGTATTCTAATTGAGATGGATATCATTATTACATGTGGCTATGTGCTCTCATTTATCTTATGTCATTTATTATTCATTATCATATTATTATCATGTGACACTCACCCTGCATATGAGATAGATAAAGACATGGTTAAGCTCTCCATTACTAAGGGCAGTGCTCATTAGCTCATTATCCACAGCATTTCCTTCCCAGTGGTAAAAATATAAATAACGATACCTGGAATACTCTTGGTTAAAATGCTACAGCGGTATTATCTGTGCACTTGCGGATCCATTATTTATTCCTAGAAAGCATATCATTTAGTACCAACATTTTTGGCGCCATGTTAGGACTGTGACAACCTAACACTAAGTGGCGTTAGAAATGTCAACAATTTATCAAGCAAAGAACTATCCAAGATTGTTTAGCTTAGAGTTTTGAATTCATTCATCAGTATCACCAGTCATGGATGGAGATTGTCATCCTAAAACTCAACTTTCAAGGCTTTTGATACCGTTGAGCATTCTGCCATTTATGCTATGGACTTGCTCTTGGTTTTCCTAATAAGTGGATTGGTTGGATTCAAGCTATTCTATCTACAAACACATCGGTTGTACTGCTCTGGCTTTCTAGGGAAAACATTCCATTGTAAGAGGGGGTTAGGTAGAGAGACCCGCTCTCTCCCTTGTTTTTTGTTATTGCTACTGAACTATTGCAGTATATAGTCAATGGTCTCAAATACAAGGTGATACTGAAGTTGCCTATTCCCCAAAAATAGAAAACTTTCCTATTGTTCAATATGTAGATGATACACTCTTGATCATTGAGGCAGATGCTAAACAAGTGTTTTGTCTAAAAGCAGTTCTAAACACATTTGCTCTCTCCACTGGGTTGACAGTCAATTTCAGCAATTCTTCTATTGTTCCTATCATTGTGCCCTAGGACAAGATGATAATTCTTGCTGCTACCTTTGGTTGTCAGATTGGGTCTCTACCATTCACTTACCTTGGCCTCCCTTGGCAACTTCAAAGCCTAGAATAGAAGATTTTGCACCTCTTCTAGAAAAGGTGGCGAGAGAACTTTCAGCATGCTCAACCTTTTTATCCCATTCTGGAAGAGTTGAATATATCGATATTGTCTTGATCCCAATAGCTCCATGTGCAAGGTGCACAATGAAGCTTCACAAAGGAGTCATTGAGGAAGTTGACAAAATTAGAAAGCAATGTATGTGGAGAGGGAATTCAAATAAAAAGGGGAGAAAATCTAGTCGCTTGGCCTCTTGTCCAAAGGCCATAAAAGAAAGGGGGTCTTGGGATAAAAAACCTTTACCTTCAAAATGATGCTCTCTTGATGAAGTAGCTGCACAAGTTTTACTCCAAAGAAGATGTCCCTTAGGTTCAACAAATATGGTTCAAGCATTATGACAACATTGTGCCTCACTCCTAGAGATTGGTGGGATCCTTTTGGTGGAAGGGCATTCTCGAGCTTAAATATTTGTATGGAGAGATAACCACTTGCCAGCTTGGTGATGGCTCTTCTGTTCTCTTTTGGAAGGACAAATGGGTTGGGGATTCTTTGATTATCCTTTTCCCTTCTATCTCTAACTTTGCAAGATGCCTTGATATCTCGATGAAAGATGTTTCTGAAACCTCAAGTTTAGAGGATCTATTCACTATCCCTATCTCCCAGCAGGTTGTAGTGGACTAGAGGAATTACAAATGTTAATGCACGGTTTTGATCTTGTGGGAGGTGCAGACCAAAGGATTTCTTATAAGGGGTTTGGCAAGCATGCTGCTGGCAAGCCATATAATCTGGCCTTCACACATGTATTGACTCCCCAGCTATGTTTCGGTTGATTTCAAAATCCAAAGTAACACCTAGAGTCAAATTCTTCTCCTGTCTAATTCTGTTGGACAGGCTCAACACCAGAAGCATGCTGGCAAGAAATAATTTCAATGTTCATCCCAATATCTTTTGTGTTCTCTGTGGGGACAATGCTGATGAAACCATTAATCATCTCTTTTTCCAATGCTCATTTGCTAAGAGATGTTGGGATAGGATTGGTATATCTTGGAGGAAAATGGAGAGAACCAAGGGGCGATCTGGATTAGTTTTTTTCCAGGCGGTTTATCAGATTGCTGCATGGGAAATTTGGAAGATGAGAAACAAAATGGTGTTTAATGGAGTCCAAGCCTCCTCTGCTAGATGGGTTCAGAACATTAAAGCAGAAGCTTCTCTTCAATCTCTTAGAATCAAAGAGGAAGATAGAGTTGCAATTTTGCTTAGCTCTCTTTTGCTGTGGCTATTACTGTTCTTTTAATCCCTTTAGACTTAGTCTCTGAAGTAGCTTGGGCTCCTCCCTACCCCTCCCTCCCTTCTCCTTCCTGTAAGTCTAAACTATTGTACCCCTTTTGTTCTTTTTATTTATAAAAGTTCCTACAATCATGGGGATCTCCCCTATGGTATTTTTCATCAAAAATAGCGATGAATTAGACGTTGTCACTAGACTTTCTAATCTACAACGAACACCCTTTCATCATAGATCCCCGCACTATCTGTTCTCCATGCACCGTTTGCCCATGGGAGTCGCCGCCTTCACTCATACCTCCATCCACCGTTAGCTCATGGGAGTTGTTGTCAATCCTTCTCCCTCCGATGTGTGGACCCTACATATCAGTTGTATAGGACTCGTCGTTACTCGTTGTTGGTATGAATTATGCACACTCAAGTTATTCTCAAGCGCACAGATAATTCAGTACCATTGTAGCACTTCACCGGGATGACCCAGCTTTAATATCAAACCCTAGAGAATGGTGCGAGTAAACCTTTAAGTCTAGGTGAAAGTCCCTAGTTTGGTTTTGGATAATTGATGAAACCCTAGGACTAACCTTTGATCTAAGTGTGAGATTTAGAGAAGGTGGTCCTAGCCAAGTGAGGAGCTTGTGATGATCATAGTGCATGGATGGTGTGATCCAAGAGATGATCAAGTTCTCAAGACTTGGTGGATTTGGACGAACAAAATGGTTCAAGGCAAAGGTATAAGCAATAGGGTCATTTTGTTTTGCACTCAAGACACCATAGAGGGTGTGAGTGGTTTAGGATCGATAGGCGCACTATTAAGAAGGAAAATCTTCGTTTGCGGTTCCTAAGTGCCACTAGGTCCTTATGAGAAGAAGAAGAACTACAATAATATTGAGAGGGGAAATCTTCTCATAAAGTTGAACAAAATCCTCATTTGGACCAAAAAAAAAATAGAACTACCAAAATAGAACTACCAAAAATAGATCTTATCGTCTGATGGCCCAAGTGCTTTTGAGCTTAATAGTTTGAGAACCGCCAATCAAAAATGCAAAATGGATATACTAAAGATACACTTTAATTTGAGGATGCACCAACATGGATTAGGGGGTATGGCAAAGCCAAGGACCAGATGGAAAAAAAATGTCTCTTGTCCACTTTACTTCTAATATTTACTTACATTATGATCTTGCCTGCTTAGTGATTGTTTGTTCTTGAAAGTTATCGATCTGGTGACAGCCGGCAGTTGACTACTAGGATTGTTATTGTAGTATTATGCCCCTTTGTTAAGAGGTCTTAACATTTACATATTTAAGGACAATACTGTTAGTGTGCCATTGACTAATGATATGGCTTCATGATATAGGTGTTTGTGTAGGGTTAGCCATGCAAGTGGGGTTGAAGTAGTTGATTTATTAGCAGCTTATGGTTGTTGCATTAAAGTTTTGGAGACAAACACCTACATCATGTTTGTGATATGACGTGGATGTTTTATAGCCTTGTTGCTAACTTGCTAACGATGCTAAAGGCACTTGTAGACAAACATACCCCGGGTCTATATATTAATTAGCTTCTACAAGCTCTAGCATCCAAGTTAATATTGACCATAGTTAACTACAGTCAGGTTTATTTTAGATTACGGATTTGTTCATTCGGCCTCTATATACACGAAGAATACTGATGTTAGGTGAACACTTGATTGTTATTGTGGGCCCATGTGAAAATGGGCGTGGAGCGGGTCGCTCCATAGGTTTGTTGAACCGAACCAAAAAATTAATCCAATGGGGCCCTAGTGCAGCCTATGACACAGCAAAGGGGGAACGGATCACAACCACCCGAACCAAAGGATAGAGTGGATCGACCCCTTAGGCCTTGACTTGCGGCGCCGCTGGTGCTTGGCTCCTTTGTTGTGGGATCTCGACGAGACGACCAATCCTAGCCCAGATCCGCATGAATGCTGGGGCGGGGCGGCGGCACTGTCCGCGCCGCGCTGCAGTTGGGGGTTGCAGGCGGAGGCGGAGTATAGCGTGGCGAGACAAAGGAGCTCGGGCACGTCGGCGTCAATGGCGGAGGCGGCGCACTCCATTACTGAACCTTGTGTAGAGCTCACAAGGCGGAGTTTCTCCTTCGTCGAGGTGCCCGTCTTGTCAGCTGCCGTCGTCACTACCGACGGCTCCAACTGAATCCTGCCGAGTCTCCCGAGCTTCTTCCACCCGCTGGTCCACCCGGAAACGTTCTGCTGCTTCGCCGCCGCGGACGGCGGCGGCAGCAAGCGCTCCAGCTGCCCTTGCAGGAGCTCCACCTCGCGCTGCAGCTCCATGTACTTGGCGTTCACGCTCTCCACCTCCAGCCTCAGCGCGGCGACGTCGTCCTCCTTCTTCCCCACCCTGCCGAGCGCGCCGGCCATCTTCGCCTGCTCCGACAGCAGCACCTGCACCACGACGCGGATCGGCAACCGCTCGTTCTGCGCCGCGTGCGTGCGCACCTCCCGCGACAGCTTCCCGCAGTCCACCACCGCCCGGCCCAGCCGCTTCCGCTCGTGCTCCGTCACCGCCGGATGCGCCTTGAGGTACGAGTCGACGGCGCGGTACAGCCCGTCGTGGCACGCGCGTGCCGACTCCGGCAGCGACTCGGCCAGCGCCTGGAACTTGCCCAGGGCGAGGTTCCGGTCCCGGGACACCTCCGAGAGGTAGCTGTCGATCAGGCTCGCCACACGCAGCGCTCTGGAGCTGTCCTGCTGCTTCTCCTTCCCGCGGCCGGACTGCTCCTGCACCACGAACTGCTCCACCAGCCGCTGCACGAGGTCGACGTCGTACGCGGCTTCGGAGCGGCCGCCGTAGGAGTACGCAGGCACCAGGATGTCGGACAGCGCCGCCTGGTCGAGCTGCATGCCGACGTGCTTCTCCACCTCCGTGACCAGCGCCGGCGCAGCCTTGAGGACGACGGCCAGGCGGAGCAGCCGGAGGAGGAAGCTGCACGAGACACAGTCCTTTTGTGGCGGGATGATGCTGATCAGGCTCTCCACGATCCTCCGCTGCTCACTAGCCGTCTCGGCCGTCGGGGTGTTAGTGTTATCGGCCTCGCCGCCGGCAACGACCATTTGGAGCACGCCGCCACGCGACGCGGGGCTCTCCTTGTTGACGAGGCCAGCGGAGGAGAGCCATTTCGAGGCATAGCGCGTGATGGCGGCGCCGATGAGGTCGGCCCGCATGCCTCTGGCATGGACGGCGGTGACGACGCGCACGAAGTGATCGATCCTCAGCACGCAGACGTCGTCCACCCACCAGTCCGCCGGCGGGCTGCCGCCGTCGGTCGTGGACGTGCCAGCGGCTCTGGGAGTCCTGCCGCCGGCGTAGGCCCAGCGCACGGCCCTCGGGCTGGTGCACGCCTTGGCCGCGACGGACTCGCTGCAGCGGCGGACGAGCTGGAGGTCGTCGGCCCACGGCGAGAGACCCTCGCAGGCGCGGAGGACGGCGACGGAGTCCCGCCACGAGGACGCCACGACGTAGCTGAGGAACGCCTCGGCGCGGAAGGCGAGGTTGCCCTCCTCCATCTCCTCCGTCATCTCCAGGTACTCGGCGGCGCAGCGTAGCACGGCGACGTTGGCGGCCTTGATGTCCACCACCACGCCGTAGCAGAACTTGGCGGCCAGCTCGAACGCGCCGTGGCCGCCCGGCAGGTCCGGCAGCTCGAGCACGGTGACGGCGTCGGGGCCGTGCAGCGCCGACGCCTCGTCGACGAGCCGGGCCAGCCGCGCGCTCCGGGTCACCATCGGGTGCTTGTGGACGTGGTAGTTGATGCCGCCCACCTTGACGAGAAGATCGCTTGGGATGTCGCTGCTAGCGTACCGGCTGAAACACACAAGAACAGAGCTCGATGTCAGTCGTCGAAGTGCAATTCCATCTCTTGGTTCAGGAGATCTTGCAGTATTTGTACCATGACTGGTCTCTGCGCACGAAGCCGTCCGTCTTGGCGGCCGTGCCGCCATGGTCGGGCTGCAGCTGCACGTCGTCGGTGCCGACGGGGACGAGCCCGCGCTCGGTTACATGGTTCTCCCTCTCCATAGCTTCCCACGGATTCATGTGCACTCTGCTCTGTGCGATTCTTTTTTTTTTCTTTTTAATAAATTGTATGTGCTCAATGGATGGCATATTTAAGCTTCCATCGTCCGCAAGGCTGGCAGGCTGCAGATGTATCTCGTTCTGATGAGTCTGAGATGGACGTGCTATAAATCACTTGCTTGCGTTTTACATCCAGGAAACGAACGAGTCGTAGGACTTCATTATTGTGACTGATTGAGTACGCATGCAGTATGCTTCTGACTTGTTCTGACTCTTGGTGACCCAGCTGATGTTTCTGGTGGCACAGGCACTACCTCAACTGTTACTTACAACTAGTCGTGGTTGTTGCAGGTTTGGCCGAAACGTCTACATAAACTCGTTACTGGACGTAAAACCATGATAGGGACGACAAGGTTTTCAGGAGACACATTGGAGGCGATCCATGAGTGTGCATCGTATTAGTCTTTGCCTCTTTAATTGAGCGAGATGGGCGATCGTTCTCAAACGAAGTGACACCAATTAACTGATTGAAAGAGAAAATGTTTGAATGGGCAACTAGTGATGTTGTGTCATAGAGACTGGATCAACCGCTTATAGCCTTATACTCATTTATTTTTTGAGTCATGTCCATTAACACTGTAATAAAATTGGTCACAAAAAAACTAATACAAATAATTTCTTCAAAAGGGTGCACTGTGAGTGCATTTTTAATCTATATAACTCTTACAAACCAAAACTTCCATTATCTATTTCTCTTGATATGCAACACGTTCACCTCAACAATCCACTATCATTTGCCACTAACATTTTTTCTTGACATGTAAGGTGTCATCTCAGCAGTCCACTATCATTTGCAATTAGAATTCAATAGCACAAGAATTATGATATCCATGTCTATAGGACACATCATCTACTATGAATACAATCTTCACAATTGTGCTAGTAAATCTATACATGTATTTTATCATATTCCTGCATTACCAACACCATACATATATATCACCTAATTCTTATTCGTTGACATTCTAACTCATTTATATTCCTCCTTTCTAGCCGCGGCAAGTAAGGCTGGACGAAATACTCAAAGCACGTTATCTCGCACGGCTCGCGGCTGGCTCGACTTGGCTCATTAGGATAACTAGCCAAGCCGAGAGCCAAAATTTTAGCTCGTTAGTTATAACGAGCCAACTTGAGCCAGCCCGTGAGCCAAACGAGCTACAAATGCAGAAAAACTGCAATAAAATCTATATTAGTTTTGTACTACTTCATGTATTGCATTATATATGTTAGCACATATTAAGTACTTTTTTAATTTAAGGTGACTAGGTGAATTGCTTTTTTGTATTATTACTATTTTAAACTTTAGATAAATGTAAATATTATATTTTGTGTATTTTCTATACCTTGCTTGCAATCTTAACAAGCAAGCTCGAACTTTTAACGAGTCGGGCCAAGCTAGCTTGTTATCCAACCTGCTAGGGAATTCCCAAATTTTAAACAAAACAAACTCGATACCTACATACACCTTAGTCGCAAAAAAAAAAAAAAAAAAAAAAAAAAATCTACATACACCTTCCAAATCATTTTAGAATTGGATAAACATCTATCATCAAAGCATAACACCTAACACTTGGTGATTCATGCACCTAACAAACTTCACTAGTGTTCGGTCTAAGTTTTCAAGAACATTCCAAGCGTATATTAATTAGCAGCATGAAGCTGCAATCACCCTGAGTGTAGGGGTACAGAGTTCAGTGCACGGGTACTGGTGACTATGACTAGAGTATGAACATGCAAATTCAATGGTCTGAGAATTGTTGACAGGAGTTGAGAAAGCAAGCCTAGCTAATATATCAGCCGTGTTGTTGAGCCCCCCGCTGATCTTGTAGACTTTAGCATGTCGGTTGGTAACACAGTTGTCAAAACATTTGAGTGAATGCCTTCGTACCCCAGCTGGAGGATGATTGTGTGGTCCTCAGCATTGAGAAACTGTACCAGCTGGTCGCGTGATTCCACCAATGCACCTTGCTCGAAGGATCTCCTATCAAGACCTGAGGCTCGTGCTAAACTCTGTATCATGGGAGACTATCTTCTCCATTGCAGTGGTTTGCTGTAACTAATAAATTTGATGAATTTGTCAAAAAATCCTAAAGATTCTCCAAGCTTGGAGTCTATACAAGACTTTATATTCTATAAATGAATTATGTAATGACCATTTTGCCATCTGGTATTCAGGAATATTTGTGGAAGCCTAGTTTGCAGGCGAGCACGAATTGGTCAATGAACTTATGGAAGTTGCCTATACTCCCATAAAGAACGGATCCATGGATGTAACGTAAAGGGGAGATGATTGGAGATTAAATGAGAAATCCTACCATTCCATCCTTCACTTGCATGAAGTTTACTGTTGGCATTCAGCTATTAATTTCCCTATCTTCAACTCAAAACCTTTTATGTAAATCCAAGGAATTACACCAACCACGGCACCTCCACAAAGTGGCCTCACATTTTATTTTCTTTATTTGTAGTCGCAAGAGGTTTTTCAAGCTTTATAGAAAAACAATAAGGTGTATTACACACACTGTATATGATCGGTTGCCGCGACAAGCGCTGCCTCCAGTACTTCCTGCTTGCCTTGCTGGCCTTTCTTCTTCTTTTTCTTCTTGGAGTCGTGCTGAGATGAGCCCTCGGGGGCGTCTTCCCTACGCTTCTCCTTGCTCTTATCCTTGTCCTCGTGAAAGATGGCCCTGACGGCCTCTTCCCCGAGGCAAAGCTGGTCGCGATGTCCATCAGTTCGCTGGTGGTGATGGGCCCTCGGCGCCCTAATTCTCGAACTAGATCCTTGTTGTTGGCGGTGAGGAAGGCTCCGATGACGTCTGAGTCGGTGATGTTGGGGAGGCCGGTACGGTGCTTGTAGCGTCTCTGCTCGATATCAGTGGTGTTGAACGGAAAAACAATTTAAGGTATATGGCGGAGTCAATAACTTAGATAGAAGAGGTGACAATAAAAAATATTGAGACAGTCGTATTATGTATTGAAGTTGCATCCATCACGCAAAAAAGGTCTTCGAAATCAGCTACACCAGGGTGTTTAGTCAGTCCTTTTGCTTAGGCATGTGTTTGCATCTGAACTTGTACCTAGCTTTGTCTGGTATTATCTAGTGTCCTGCTAAGAACCCATTACTTAATGGGAAACACAACAACTGTAGAAACTGGAATGTGCTGTCTTGGAATGTCAGGGGTATCAATGCTGCATGGAAATGGGATGTAGTTAAGAACAAAATATTGCAATCCTCTTGTGATATCTTTTGTTTGCAGGAAACAAAGAAGAAAATTATTGACCCTTCTTTTCTTAGGAAAATCTGCTCACCGTGTTTTGATTCTTTTGAATTTTTGCCCTCTGTGGGGGCATCTGGTGGTATTCTTGTTGCTTGGAAGGGATCTCTATTCCAGGGTACTAAGATTTTCAGTAATGATTACTGTATCTCAATTGAATTTTCCTATGCTCATAATGGTGCTCAATGGGTCTTAACTGGTGTATATGGTCCCTGTACTGATGAGGGCAAGATTCTTTTCACAAACTGGTTCAGAGATATTCAAATCCCTGACAATATTGATTGGCCGGTGTTGGGTGACTTTAATCTGATAAAAAACAGGAGGATAGGAATAAACCAGGTGGGAACTTGAATGAAATGATGATGTTCAACAATGCCATTAGTGCTCTTGGGCTGAATGAAATCCTTTTGCAAGGCAGAAAGTTCACCTGGTCAAATATGCAACCATCTCTCCTTCTAGAAAAATTAGACTGGGTCTTCACTTCCAACAGTTGGACTCTATCCTACCCCAGCACCTCTATCAAGGCTCTGGACATGTTACCCTCTAACCACACACCCTGTATTGTGTCTATTTCCACTATCATTCCTAAAAGTAAGGTGTTCAAGTTTGAGAATCATTGGCTCCTGAATGAGCATTTTGCAGATATTGTAGCAGAAGCCTGGCAGGCCACTGACCCCCATTTGGATAGTGCCAGATCCCTGACTACCAAATTCAAACTCCTGAGGAAAAAACTAAGAGAATAGCAGAATGGCAAATTTGGGTTGAGTGAGGCCATTAAACTCTAGGTCTGTAATGCTGTTCCTAGAAATCATTGGTGATCACAGAGATCTTAGTATTGAAGAGTGGATCTTTAAAGAGGGACTGAAAGCTCATCTGCTAAACCTCCTTGAGCAGCAAAGGATCTATGGGAAGCAGATAGGGACTATCAAATGGGTCAAGCTTGGAGATGCTGGCACCAAATTTTTTCATGCAAATGCAACCATCAAGCATAGGGGAAATCTAATTAGAGATTTGACTGATCTGGATGGCACTATGGTTTCAAACCATAATAGTAAAGAATTAATCATCTGGGAAGATTTCAAGATAAGATTGGGCATGTCAGAATTTGATGGTTTCCCTCTGGATCCTGCTTTCTTTGTTCAAAACACTGAATCCCTAGAATTCCTTGAAGCCCCCTTTTCCAATGATGAGATTGATAATATGGTCAGATGCCTTCCAAATGATAAATCCCCAGGTCCTGATGGGTTCAATAATGAGTTCTTAAAGAAATGTTAGCCCATGATCAAGCAAGATTTTTACAAGCTCTGTCATGATTTCTACAATAACACAGTGTGTCTCAGAAGCATCAACTCATCATACATTA
>JAKNSH010076358.1:0-15528 GCA_027790015.1 Cymbopogon flexuosus
GCTGGACAAGGAAAGGACCGCAAGAAGTAGCAATATGCAAATCAGTACAAGAGGGTAGCATGGGCAAAGGTTAGTGCATTGTCGACAATAGGATGTATATGTTTCTTCCTATTTTACTATTTGGTGTTAAAGCTTATAATCTTTTTGCACCTTTTAACCCATAATATTTTGTTGTTCATCATGGACCTCTACCTGTTACACTGTTTGAGATCTATTTGGATTTTTTTTTTCATAATATGATGATTTGCATGCTGCCTCTAGTGGTACCTGATGAAAAATTCAGTTATTATTTTTTTCTCTGATAGAATGCACTAAGAGCCAGTGTTTAGAATTCAACCACAGAGGTTATCCTCTATAAATTTTGGGTTCAGTTTTCTAATGGATTCCCAGGTTTAAATGAACTTGTGATCTACGTATTCCATCATGAATTTAGTTCCATTTCTGGAGTAAATTTTTTTGTGCGATGAGAAGAAGACATACTTTGTACTGTGCATTTTCCCTTGCCCCGCTTTACATTCAAGTCTGGTAGGTTATATAGTTCAGATTTTTTTCTTCTGTATGTGCATTATAGGAAATACTGAACAGATCAGCATCCTGTTTGCTTAGCAATCTTTTTGTTCAAGTCCCTGTAGGTTAGATGGTTTAAGATTTCCTTTATTGTCTATGACTCTTATGTGCTGTGCATGACTGGAAATATTGTATAGAATCGCATCATGCTAAAACTACTTTGTTTCTATGATTTTAGATTTTCCAGACGCTCTCCATCCAAGTCACAGGTGGCAGTAGTTCATCATCACCATCTGATGTTAGCAGCACTGGAGTTTCAAGGACTATGATCAAAGAACGGTCTGTAAAATGGCATATTCTCTGTAACATGGTAGCCTTTTTTTTTTTAATGAAAATAGATATTAAAAGAGATAAGGAAATTGTATGCTCCCTTGGCAGGTTCAAGTCCTTCAATATGCAATTTGAAGAGCTTCATGCAAAGCAGTCTCAGTGGACTATACCTGATCAGGAGTTGCGAGATGAACTGAGGCTTGCCGTGGCTGAAGTTCTCTTGCCAGCATATAGGTCTTTCATTAGCCGTTTTGGGTATGTGAAGTAAATCTTCTTTATCCACTTGGGACACCCTCGTTTCTCCATTCAATTAATTATTTACTGTTAATATTTATTCTATTATACAACCTGCAGTAAAAAATGTGGTCTTCTGAAATGCATGCAGCCAAACACTAAATAGTCCAACCAAATATACAAGTACTTAGATTTCTCACATGAAAACTGTTATTAGCAATGGTAGAAAGTGTGCTTGTGACATTCCTTTAGTGTCTTAAATGGAAAATTAAAGATCTGCTAGGGATTGATGTGTTTTACTTCAAATGTTAATGAGGCGTAAGAAAACTATGGATGCACCACCATCTTGTTCCAATTTTCAGCCTATCTCATTCAGTGATTAACTGACAAATGCCAAACTATGGGGGCCAGTCATCAATTTCCAGATAAACATTGAACTCTCTGTATCTGTTTTTCTTCTCATTATATGGTATAGTTTCTTAGTAATCAGCTGTTTCATAGACACAATCACACTGGCTTTCATCTTGTTTTATTATATAACTGTAGCACTGTTTTAACTTTCAGGTATCTTATTCAACGTGGGAAGAACCCTCATAAGTACATCAAATACTCACCAGAAGAATTGGATGAAATGTTGGGTCAGTTCTTCCTATCCTAGGACAGTGAGTTGGTGAACAGAAGCATTTAAAACAAAACAGTAGAGAGGAAAAGGCCTTGTCTAAGTTTTGTAGCACAGCTTATGGCAAATATTTCTACAGTGGGGACTAACTACCTGTTTGTTTGCATCACCGGTAAATGATTACTGAACTACTGATGTAGCCTAATTTGAGTAACTGGTGACTCCTCTGCAACTCCTGTATCACAAAGGTCTCACGTTCTTTCATTACTTGGCTGAGTACCCTTTCATGTTTGACATATATGCAACCTCAGGAGTCAGGATCATTTTCCCGATTTCAGTTTGTGGAGTTAATAATTTTCTGGTTAATTATATGTTGTCTTTCCTCTTGCTGTTTCTGGCAACTTTTAGTTGACTACTGGATTAGGATGTTTGAAGTCTTACACAGCGCAGGGGTTGTGTGTTTTTTTTTAAGTGAAATGCACTCCGGATACTAAACTTTTAGAATGCTCCCGTATAGGTCCTCGAACTAAAGAAGCAACCGTCTAGGTCTCTAAACTATTTCCGTCGCACACCAGTAGTCCAAAATCCACCACGTCAGCATCTGCATGTGACGTGGCCATGCCACATTGGCAACTAGATGCTGGGGCCCCCCACGCATTTGAAGGATGCAGTTTCAGTTCCGGGTCCGCACCATAGAAAGGAAGGGGGAACACAGGGTGATGCCGTCGCCCGACGAGGTAGGAAAGCAGAGAAGCGGCTGCGACTGCGAGCTCGTCGGGAAGGGCTTCACCGACGGCGTCCTTGCATGAGATCGACCCTACGTGGCTTCTGGCGTTCCAAAGGCCAACCCGCAACCCCCTTCTCTTTCTTTTTTTTTTCTCACGCTGGAACAGAGGAGGCTCGCGCGCGGCGGACACTGCCTTTGCGGCCGACTCCTTTTCTGACCATCGTCCTATTTTCCGGTGGCCTGCGGATGACTGCAGCTATCCTACGCATTCGTTCATGCGAGGGTGACGGTGTTTGGGTTCGAGGTGCGTCAGTCCAGCTGACAGCCCTGTGCACCGCCGTGGCAGTGGCGTTCCGACGAGACGAGGTGCAGAGGACGCAAGTCGAGGAACGGGTGAGCTAGAAGGTCCGCGAGCATGTCTGTTGTGTTGTTCATAGCAGAGGTGGTCCGAGGAGCGATGGCCATGTGCACGGAAGGGGACCGAGGAATCGGGACATACTCAAATTCGATTTGGTTTGAGCGGCTGTAGGGCGGCGCTAAGTCCATTTCCACGGTAGGCCGCTGGGTTTGTTCCCAGCGGTCCATTGTCTCGCTCCTACGCTCCCACCTCCTTCCCGTGTATTGTTTAGATGCTGGTGTCAGCGTAACGATCTGCCGGCTCCCACACTTCCACCTCCTTCCCGTGTATTGTTTAGATGCTGATATCAGCGTGATGCAAGTCAAAAAAAAATACAAATATTTATTTTAATTTAATATAATTTCTAAACCGTGTATCTGTTTTTAATTCTGTTTGCACAGTTATATTCTACATGACGAGACGAATAAAACTAGATCCCGCATCTATATGTTTTGAAGAATTTTTTTTAGTTTTTTCTTAAACTGTAGTTATTATGTGTATATGTTTTTTTCGATGTTCTGGTACCTAAGTTATACGTAAATGCTATATTATAAGTTAGATTGTAACTTTGTAGCGTTGAAGATTACATAAGTTATGTGTATAAGTTAAATTATAAGTTATACATCAAAGTTATACATGGAAAGTTATGCGTTTGTAATTTTCATTTTGTGTTGCTAAAACATTAAAGTTACGTATCTTCACCTAAGAAATTAAGTGTATAAGTTATGAGCACGACTTAAAACGTTAAAGATCATATAAAGTAATGTATATAAGTTAGACATCTAACTTAAAATGAAAGTTATGCGACCGGATTTGTATTTTTTTTTCTTTTCCTAAAAATAGAAAACTTTCCGAAAAAAGAAATTTGCGGGAATATTTTTTACCAAAAGTGGAAAGTCGGAGGCTGTGTCTGAAATCGACCGCTCAGTCTGCTCCTAGCGGTTGGCTGTGATTTAGCAGCTCCGGGCGGCCGGTGATATTTAGCAGCTCCGGTATGGCGGCTGGTGATAGAATAAAAATTCTGGCTACCAGAGCTGGTCCTAGCTGTGTGGGTGTACAATTGTACATCATAGCTAGCTACGTTAGACTACCCGCACTCATGAACCTCTGTTTCCAAATTCTATAGGTTCTAGTCAACAAGATTCTTTGCTTTACACATACTTCCTTCGCATCCATCCATACTCTATATTTCCCCTATCCCAACTACCAACTCATAGACCCCACATGTCATACTCACCCTATTTTTTCTCTCCCACTCCCTCTTATCTCTCCACCCAATCCTTTCTCCCCTGCTTTCTCCCCACCCAATCGCCACCGTCCCCGCCGAGCCGCAGCCGCATCGCCTCCTCCCCGCTGAAGAACCTCGGCCGCCGGCTCCAGCCACCCACGCAGCCGCAGGCGCAGACGCGCGGGGAAGGCCGCCGACACGCACATGCCACCCAGCGCCACGGGGCCGGGCCAGGGACGGGGACGCTCGCCATCGTCGTCATGTCATCCGGTGTGGTTGGCCTCGAGGTGGGCGACGGGCGCCGCGTCGAGGCCGCGAACGAGGCGGCGGGAGGAGGCGCCGCGTCTCTCTCCTCTGCCATGGATTCCGAGGTCGCGAGGAGGCGGCGCGGGCCTGCGCGTGCCGGACGAAGAAGGGCGAGCGGCGCGGCACGAGCGGGAAGCGCGGGCGAGTCACGAGGCGGGCGAGCGAGGCTCCGGCGGGCGGGCGAGCCACAAGGCAGTCGACGGTGGACGGGGCTCGCGAGGCTCCGGCAGCGCTGCGGCACGGTGGAGCTCGAGGCTCAGGCGGGCGGGTGAGCGGCCGCGATGGCGGGCGAGCCGCGACAGTCAGTCGAGCGGGTCGCCTGCATGTCGTGGTGGCGCGGCTCGACGATGGCGGGCCAAGATCTGGCGGCTCCTCGCTGTCCGACCCGACGGTGTTCGGTTCCTCCTCCGGCGACGGTCTGCGTCTCCATGGAGCTCCTCCTATGGTCCTCCCATTTTCCCTCTCCACGCGCGTGAAGGCCGGTATCTCTCTCCCCCCGGTCTCCCTCTCCACACTGGCGCGATACCGCACGTCCTGGAAGGCGCTACATTTGGCGTTCGGCGACCTTTTTCTGTTTCGTTTACCGAACGCCACTGCATCCCCTCTGACCGGTATTTGGGACGCTATGTTCGTGTACTGGTTACTTTAGAGGTTCTGGTGCGGATAGTCTTAGCCCCAATCTCTGTTGGTGTATGCAAGGAATTGGATTGCAAAGTTTTGTGGATGGTGTATTTGATAGTCGGAGGAGGTGATCGTGGTGCACTGCTGTCAATGGCGAGACAGCTAGCATTGGATGTTTAAAACGGGCATCACAACAGCTATGTATAGCGTTTGGGTGTGTCTGCGAGGGGGTCGCAATCGCAAGTAGCTAGGGAGTAGGGACGCAGCAGTACAAGTCCATGTAAGCTGCTCTGCTCCAGCTGGTCAGAGCGAGGTGACTGGACGGCAATTCGCCGGCCACGGCCCGCGCGCGGATGTCTCCGCCACAGCCTCCGGCGGGCACCAGCAGTGTCGACTCGGTACATGTTAGCTTGTCCAACGCGGCACGCGCGGGATGCCGCAGACCTAGGCGGAGCTGGGAGATGAGGCATCTGCTGCGGATAACAGATCAACGGCAGCGGCGAAGGTGGAGGAGAGGGTTAGGGCGCGGCAAGGAGGTGCATAGGCGGCGAGCTAGGAGAGCGTGGCGGTGGTGGTGGTGGAGGATGGACATGAAAGTGAAAAAGAGAGAGGAGGCAGGGGGTTTAGAAGTTGTCATGGCCCCTGCGTCCAGCTGCCATGTGGCATGGCCACGTCACATGCTGATGTTGATGTGGCGGGTATTGGACCATTGGTGTGCGAAGATTACGGATCTAAATGCCTGCCTTTTTAGTTTGAGGACTCAGATGGGAGCAGTCCAGAAGTTTAAGGAATGGTCGTGCATTTTACTTTTTTTTTGTCTTGCATTTGTTGAGATGCAATTTTTGCAGTTAATTTTTGTGGATTCCTTCATCTATACTACCAGTATAGATGAAGATATGGAGATGGCTATGATGAGTTCCCTAAGGATGTCCAGGACTTCTGAGGAGGGTGTACCACCAGTCGGTGTCTCTGTGGGAATGGAGTTTTTTTTATAGTTTTCTACGTACCCGCTGTAATAATGCCATTGGCAATGATGTGAGACATGATCATATGATGTAATAAGGTTTAAACCGTGGTTCGTGCTATGATATTATTTCAGTTTGTATGTATATGTGGTTTGAGGATTTTCTGGGCCCACATATACTTGCTCTTCTGTTTTATTTATAAAACAGGGTGCTACAATTTGTTGAGATGCAATTTTTGCAGTTAGTTTTTGTGGATTCCTTCATCTATACTACATTGGGTACTGGTAGGTTAGCAATTTTTGCAGTTAGTTTCTAAACGAGAATTTAGATCCCTAATCCAGACAATACATATCTGACTGCAGTTAAACGAGAATTACATATCTGATAGATTAAGAATCTTTGAAAAGGTAATTCTTCTCGTTTAGAAACACACATGCATGATGCTGAAGCCAAGCATTTAATGACGTCTGAATTTGTGTCATGTAAAATTAATTATTGTCCCCGTTGTTGTAATAAGCTAGCACATGAACTAGCAGCCGTCGGTTGTAAGTTGCCCAGTAGCGATTATGCTGTCTGGGATGATGTACCTCAGTTTCTTGAGGTGTTAGTCACCAGCGATTCTGCTGGGACTGAGTAATGAAAGATCCGGTATTTAAAAAAAGAGAGAGAGAGAAGAGAGAAGAAAATAAACTTCAATTAAGCGAGATAGAGTTTGGGCTGACATCTCTGCCAAAAGCTTGGCCCATGTCCCATGTCAAGAAAATTAGTGGCAAAGTACAGTTTCGGTCCTTCAATTTTTGTCAAAGTTGTTTTTTCATCCTTAAACTCTAAATCCAGACAATACATATCTAAAGCTTGGCCTACGTGTTTTGTCCGGTTTTAAAATTCAAATATAAAAAATCAAACTTTGACGAAAGTTGAGGGACCTAGACTGAACTTTTTAGAAAAATCTACGAGTCGATCGGCCTGCCTCTGGTGCCGCTGTCTTTGTTCACGCCGGCGAACTCCTCTCGAGCCACCGCTCCGCTTCCTTCGAAACCCCCGCCGCGGGTTCGACTCGAGCATTCTCCAGCCGTGCAACTCAGCAAGGTCTCCGCGGTCAGCACCGTCTCTGCTATACCTCCCGCATTGAACCCGCAGCAGAGCCGCAGAGGTAAACGACTCTCCCCTTCCCAGTGCATCTCCGCGGTCAGCACCGTCTCTGCTATATTCGCAAAAATTCTTGAAGAACTGAACAATTGCAGTCTTTGAATCATACATGGAACAATGGGTCCTTCTGTGAGATCCTGTCGTAGTAGATAGCAGCAGATGGCAAAGAGCTGCAGTTGCACGCGCACCAATTTCCAACACCTTTAGAGAGCATGGTTAATAATGGAGCTAAGTGCTTGGTTACAAGTAAAGAAATTATATTTTAGACACATATTTGAAATATAGGCTATATAATTTCTAATACTTTAATTAAGTAGCAGGATACAAATATTATCATGGTGATCTATATAATCCATTTCTATCTCCCACCCAATAAATTTGAGATAGGCTTGTGAACTTCGAAAAGTTGTAGAATCTCAAAGTCTATGCCAAATAGTCTAATTCATTAATTAGATTCCAATTCATCCAAAACGAAGGGAATCCAAACGGGCCTTAGCGAAATTTATCAAAAAGAAAAACTTTACTGAAATGTTTGGTTGCCTAGTCTCCCCATGAGCCAAGCCCCCCAAACAGATCCTGTCACGGTCTGTCCGATCAAATTTAGCATGGCTTCACTGGGGCGTCATGAGATGGATAATCCTTGCAGTATCAGTATGTCGGCACAATTTTGCACTTCACTATAGATGTTTCAGAAGCCTGTCACTGATTGCCTTTAACTCTTTAAGAGCATCACCGATTTGCATGCGGTCTGCTGGTACCTCCTCCGAACATTGAATTCCGACGCGTAGAATTGAAGTGATGCAAGCGACTTTCATATCTCCAATGCTTGTGGAGCTTGAGGTTGAGGTGCTTCCTTCACCATCTTTTGCCTCTTGAAGCAACTGTCTATCTGCCACAGTGGCCACCCTGTCTGGCAATGCCATGTGTACATATTTGCGAAGGCCAAGGCCTTCTCCAAATTCACTCTCAGTTGGCCTTTTTCCGGTGAACAACTCCAACAATAGTATTCCGTAGCTATATATATCACCATGGATTGAGACTTCGTTACCCAAGCCATACTCTGAAATTAACAAAATGAAGGTGAAAGTTAAAAAAAAATGCAGCGAGCACTTATATATGTCAGGGATTGCTTTCCAGAATCAATTTCCATAACATAATATTTTTTACATATCATAGTTTGTTCCCATTATGTTAGATGAGTAGCTACCGAAACTTTCTTATTAAGCAAGCAAAACATACACAAAAAATAAGTATTATTCTTAAAAATTATAGTTCAATCTCAATAGTGGAACATACTACTACCACTATAAGAGAATAGAGATCTGCAGCAAATAGAAGCACACCTGGGGCAGCATAACCAATTGTTCCTCTCATTGATGCCCAACCACTTGACTTATCTGAATCCTGATGTAGAAACCTTGCCAGCCCAAAATCCCCAACATGAGCAACCATGTCTCTATCAAGGAGAACATTGCTCGGCTTAAGGTCACAGTGAATGATTGGCAAAGGCTTGCTCAGATGAAGATATTCCAGTGCTGATGCCACATCAATTGCAATTTGTAGTCTCATGCAGAGATCCAGGTACTTCTGTTCACCATCTTCAATGCAATGTTGGTGTAGCCAGCGGTCTAAATTTCCATTAGGTAGGAACTCGTATACAAGAGCCTTGAAGTTGGTGCCATGAAAATCAATACTTGAGCACACCGTCAATATCTTCACAAGATTCCGGTGTCGAATGCATCTCAAGGTCTCGCATTCTGCAACAAAACTTTGAGAGGCACCACGCTGTGTTAGGTTGAGCACCTTCACAGCAACATATTGCTGCGCATCACTTGTCATACTTCCCTTGTAAACTGAGCCAAAGCTTCCTGCTCCTATTAGATTCTCGGAGGCAAAACCATTTGTTGCATTGACCAATTCAGCATAAGAAACTCTTTTGTACTGCTCATTGATAAATGCTGTTTGTAGGTTTGACTTTGTCTTCCTGGCCCGATAGTAGCACAAGAACAGTGCAATTAGTAATGTGATAAATAGAACCACACTGCATATGGATACCGTTATGACAAGCTTCCATGTTGGCTTCTTTCTCATTGTAGAGTGGTTGGAGCAGGGCGGCAACTTCAGTTCGGGGATTCCATTACATAGGCCATCATTTCCCAAAACCGAGACACCAGTTGCATTGCTAAATATTCCATCTTTTGGGACATCTCCCTCCAAGTTGTTGAATGAAAGATCCAAGCTAGCAAGCCCTCTCATGCTCTCGAGGAACTTCGGGATGCTCCCAGAAAAGTTATTATGGGAAAGGTCAAGAAACTGGAGGCCTAATAGTTTCTCTAGCAATGGAGGAATTTTCCCTTGAAGGAAGTTTCTAGACATATTGAGATATTGCAAGCTACGGCATTCCCCAAGGGACGATGGAATCTCTCCAGAAATCCTATTATCAGAAAGATCAAGTAATCCAAGATTTTTGAGATTTCCCACTTCAAACGGTAGAGCCCCAGTTAAAAAATTGTGCTCTAAATACAGAGAATTAGACAAGGTAGTGATGGAGAAAAGTTCTTTAGGTATCGACCCAGTAAGATTATTGTATGAGAGATCCAACTGTTGTAAATGACAGCTGCTTAAACTGGGAGGTATTTCTCCGCTAAGTGCGTTGCCTCTAAGATCCAGTACATTTAGAACTTGAAGATTGCCAATGCTTGATGGGATGGATCCTGAAAGATTATTGCTTGAGAGGTGTAATCGATTCAGCTTCTTGAGCCTACCAAATGAGTCCGGAATAGGGCCCTCAAAAAGATTGTTGTTCATTTCAATGAACGTCAAGTTCACCAGATTCCCTATCCCTTCAGGTATTTTTCCAGTTATGCTATTTAAATTGGTGACAAAATACTGCAGACTTGTGGAAAGATTACCAACTGAATTTGGTAGCTCACCGCTAAGCCTGTTATCGCCAACATCGAATAACAGCAAACTGCTGCAATTAGTCAGGCTAGAAATGAATCCCCAATCGGAACCATTTCTAGTTTCAAGCTGATTCTCTGCAAAAGTTACCACCGATAAGTTCTTTTGGTGGACTCCCAGACAATCAGGAATAGTTCCTGATAAAAAGTTATTTACTGTTTGAATCCACTGAATCATCGAGGCATTGCAGAGGGAGGGTGGGATCATGCCATGAAAGTGATTTTCAGATACTAAGAACTGTCGGAGCTTTGGCAGAGTATTGGCTAAATCAGGCGGAAAAGATCCATTTAGGTTGTTACCTTGTACGTCAAGGACTTCAAGAGAGGAAAGATTGAATATTGAAGTAGGTAAAAGACCTTCTAGTCTATTGTAGTCTATGTAGAGCCCATTAAGCGAGTATAAATTCCCAAAAGAACGAGGTACAGGACCTTCCAGACTATTCTCCTTAAGAAACAAAGTAGTCAATGATGAAAAGTTTCCTAACCAAGGTGGGATGTGTCCTACGAGATTGTTGGTATCTAACTCAAGCGTAATGAGAGATACCAAGCCTTGTAGTGGTGGGATGCTTCCTGTTAGGCTATTTGTGGAGACACTTAGAAATTGCAAGGCTGAAAGGTTTCCCAACGTGGAAGGGATGGTCCCAGAGAACTGATTGTTGCCTAGGCCAAGCACAGTGAGGTTGACAAGGTTGCCAATGCCTGGCGGGATGACTCCTGTAAGGTTGTTATCTTCTATGATGAGCACTTGCAGATTCACAAGACTTATGATGCTGGAAGGGATGTTCCCTATAAGTTTATTTCCTCCAACAGCGAGTACCTCAAGGTCGCGTAGCAAGCCGAGCTCGCTTGGTATTTGCCCCTCCAGATTGTTGTCATAGAGCCAGATTTTCTTGATTCTTCTGCAGTTTGAAAGCGACGCCGGGATTTGCCCTTCTATGGAGTTGTGGCGGAGGTTCAGGTCTGTCAGCTCCTGGAGATCACCCAGCTCCGCCGGCAGGGAACCGTGGAGGCGATTGTTCTTTAGATGGAGCCACCTCAAGTAGGTGAGGTTGCCCAGCGCAGGAGTGATGGTGCCAACGAGGTTGAGATCGGTGAGGTCCAGCGACACCACGCGGCCACGGCGGCGCCCCCTCAATCCGCACGCCACGCCGTTCCACTGGCACATGGGTATGGATTGGTTGCCCCATGACACCATGGCCTGCAGTGGATCGCTTGTTATGTGTGACTTGAACGCTATGAGCGCGAGGTGGTCTTGGTCAGCACCAACTGCGTTGGGACCTGATGCTTCAGGAGCAGCGAGTGAGCTGCTGGCCTGGGCTTCGTATGTGGCATGGCATGCAAGGGATATGAACGCGACTAAGCGTAAGAGATGGCGCAGGAGCAGCGCCATTGCTTGCTGCTGCTGCTACTGCCAATATGCTGCTTGAATGGTTAGGCTAGTAGCTAGTCGTCGCTTGTGCTTGTGTTTGTTTTTAAAGAGACGCAATAGGAGCACATACGTGCTGCGAATTGTTTGTTTTTTTAGAAAGCTGCGAATTATGGTTGGATTGGAGGGCTGCAACCAACCAGCCTCTAGACTAGCTACAGTAAGCCACCGACGAGCCTCTAGTCTGACTCCAGAAAAAACGCAGGACCCCGCTATCCTTTGAGCCATGCTTTTTTATACATATATTCAGGTCTCTGCAAGACTTTTGCACTCAACCATTTCTTTGAGTCAGGCTTTGGCTAAGCGCACTACATCTTCTCACTGCGCCCTGTCACTGCCTAATACTAAGTGAAAAATAGTTTGTAAGAGTCAAAGGCCCTAAGACAGTAGGGGCGGTTCTATATACAACCACCCCTACAATAGTTCTCTATTTGTAGGGGCGGCTTAATATTCAGCTGTATCTACAAATTAATTTATAGTCCTTATAAATTGATTTATAGGGGCGGTTCTATATTGAGGCGACTTTACAAATAGACTCCGGATATTTAAATGAAGTACTAAATTTTGAATTTTTCAAAACGACTTTGGATGGAGAAACTAACAAAATAAACTCTGTAGATCTCGAAAAGTTATGAAACTTTGCAGTTGACAACCTTTTGGTTTCAAATCATCTTGTAATGCAAAAACTACGTTTGAATTTGAAAATTTTCAAATTTGAATTTTGAAACGACCTCGGATTGAGAAACTCCCTAAATATCTCGTTATGAAACTTTATAGTTAACAAGTCTTTTATTTGAATTCATTAAGAATATCAAACATGCAATTTTCATTCAGTTTAGTATAATATTTGGCGAACTAAAACAGAATATTGATACATGTGAGTGTGTAGTGCAGTGTTAGGGAAGGCTCCGCGCGAGGAAGAGGTCTCGGGTTCGAATCCCGCTAGCCGGTAGCCACGAAAAATGCTGCGACTTGCGACGAAGACGGGCGGGCGCTGGTCGGTTGGGCCTTTCTCCGATTAAAAAAATATTTTGCTATTTTTGGCATTTTTTCTTGGTTTCTCGAAAATAATTTGTAGGGGCGGTTGGCCACGCCCCTACAGAGGTGCCATTTTGAAAGGACCTTGATGTCATCAAGGAGGCCTAGAGGGGGGTAATTCAGCTCAAACAGAAATTAATAATGAGAGCACCACAGTCTTCCTTTGAGGCCAACACTTCCTCCTTGTGACCGTGAGTCCAAAACTAACCAAACTTTGAGAATAAGACCTAGAGATGTCAAGTGTCAACCCTGCAAAAAGCTCATCTTGAAACTAGATCAAAACAGAGTGCGGCACTGCCGCACTATAACGCGGCACTACCACACCTGCGCAATATGAACTTAGCACAATTCAAAATCTACCCAAGGAAAAATAGATTGGGCAATTTATTGAGCTTTCTAGGGTAGTGTAGAGCCTGTTTCACCACCTGGATGTTGGCAGAAATGCACGAGCAAGTAGATGGGGACCAAACCCTAGAAACACTTCAACAACAATAAAATACAAGAATGTAAATTAAGCACACGATATTTATCCCGTGGTTCCACGTCGCCACTAAGGCTGGCCTAAGTCCACGTTGTTGAGGGTACCCACAAAAGGATTGGGCTCGCCACAAAGGCTGGCGCCCTTCCCTCGTTCTCAAGTCAAGAGAGTGAACTCTTATGAGGGGTGTTTCCACTAGACGTAGAGGGTGATAACAAACATCCTAGAGCTGCCACAAGAGTTGGAAGCTTCCGGGCGACGCCTAGACGACTAGGAGCAAAGCTCCAAGAGTAACAAACACAACCCACCGGCTTGAGCACGAACCAAGTGCTCTAGGAGATGAAGAACAGAGGGGGGGCTTCTCTCTAATGCAGTTTGGAGGCTCAATCTCTCAAGTAATCGGACAGGAATCGAAGGGAGAAGCTTGAGGGGCTCCAATGGTGAGTGAGAGAGAGGGAGAGTAGCTCTGGTAGCACAGGGAATGGTCGAGATGACCGTTGGAGGGATGAGGGAGATGGATAAATGCCCCTTCAGGTCCCAATACTCAGTTAAGGTGCGGCACTGCCGCACTGTCCAAAAAAGCAAGATGCAGAAAATGAACATGTGGCTGTTTTGGTTCGTGTGTAAGGATGTCCTGGTGACAGTATGAGCACTTGGTTGCACACTAAATCTTGTGCATTGTATCCCCTTTATGGTACAACTTTACCAAAACTCAATTTCAAAACATAAGACAATGTAAACCAACTTTAAGTATGAATCCATCATTATTTGATTCCATTTGCATTGTTGTCTTTTGCTTGAACTAGATTGTTTCCATGATCTTCAAATACAACAATACCCAACTTTGGCCTCCAATTCAACACTATGTCGAATACCATCAAGTTTGCCTACTTGTTGAACCTTGTATATACATGTTAATGCACAATCTACAAGTATATGTGATAGACTCAATTTCCTATTCAACACTTAGCAAACTTATTAGACCTTTAATTATGTTGTCACTCAAATCACCAAAACCCACTAAAGGGCTAGATGCACTTTCAATCTCCCCCTTTTTGGTGATTGATGACAACACAATTAAAGCTTACAAGAGATTGATAAACATTAAGATTTTGATTCCTATGGTATAGTGAGCTCCCCCTAAATGTGTGCATTGAATGGAGTTCAACTTTTGGCCTCAGATGCCAAATGCACATATTTAAGAAAAAGTGTGAGGGCTCTCCTATATCTTAGCATTCGTGGGGTGCAAGGTGTCAACATGATAACCGTGATGCTCATGACAGTTCATACACTCAAGAAGAATAAACAAAACATCATTCAAGACATGAATATCACGGACTAGTAGTCCTTATCAAGAGCATCAATTTAAACTATCCTTGCACTCATCACACAAATTTTGAAAAAAAATCTTATATGCTTCTTTACCCCTTTCAAACCACATATCAATCTCACTTTAATATTCCTCCCCCTTTGGCATTAATCTCCAAAAAGGGTCTCTCCACCAAAGGAAGAAATGATGGTAGACAAGTGAGGATAAGAGTAGGTAAAAGTTTAGCATATAGGTTTTCTCTCCTAGGTTTTCAACCAAACAAAGTGAGCAGCACTTTAAGTCAAGATTCTTGAGAAGTTAGTATATATAGCTCATACCTCACTTAGATGACATTGTTAACATGAGACAAACTCACACCATCACCACAAAAGGTATCAACCAAATATCTCAAGATTTCTCTAACTGTCACCATAAGAACAAACTCGTGGTGTGACTCAAAGTATTGCATACACATGCACACACTAGCATGTAAGGGCCTAGATGCACAAATGTAATACTAGAGTTCATGGAGCGATATACTTTTGCTCTAAGCCTCACAATCTTCACCATGATAATGATTCCATTAGTTAGATTTAGTGCTTTGATGGGATTGGTACTCTTTCATGTACAATAATATCATCTGTACCCATCTCTCACATCATCATCAAGGAGATATCATAGACTTGTGCTTGATTTCAATTGAAAGTCCATTGCTAACTCTTGTTATCATTTTGAGATACCAAATGAAGGCATATTTCTTGATATATCAAATTGAAAGATTATCCACCAATATCAATTGAAATACGATCTTCACATTTTTTTGACACCAATTGAAAGAAATCTTCACAACTTGATGCCAGTTGGAATGAATGCCCATATCTCATTATATCACCTAGGGAATGCTCACAAAGCCAAGAGATAGCATCAAATTGCACAAGCTAGAGTTTCACAACTAGTGACCCTTTGGATGTGGAGGGCATGTAGATCACTAATTGCAACACCTCATAACATAGGCTAAGTTCCTCTTTTGATAATGCATACATATATATGTGAAAGGCATGAACATATGCACTTTTGTCAATTAAGTCCACATAAGGGAATTTAAGCTATATTATGTAGCATGCCCATGAGAAACTCATTCTCATCAAGAGACTGCACAAATTCACTAGAAGAAAAGGTTAGTCTCAAAAGACACAAGACATAGAATGGGCTCCCCCTTAATATGTGCATCAAG
>JAKNSH010076525.1:0-24082 GCA_027790015.1 Cymbopogon flexuosus
TAACACAATTGGCAAAGATGTAATGATGATTATGATCAAAGACTTGCATGTCAACTTCATCATTCCACATCAGCCAAAGGCCACCCGATTGGCCTTGGGAGGGAACAACAAATGCATTGTTAAGATTAAAGTGATTCTTAAGAGGAATCCTAGTAATAGAAGAATTACGAGTTTCGGAAATAAAGCATACCTGAGCTTTAGTAGAGGATAGTAGGCGGTAGAGGTGGACCATAGTGGAATTGCGGAGGCTCCCGCCTGAGCCTCTATAGTTCCAGGACAGATAACTCATGGCGCCCTGGTCGCCCTGTTGGCCGGCGCCAGAGCCTGAGGACAAGCTTGTCGATGAGAGTTTGGATAGTTTTCGCCAGGTCGATGAAGAGGTTGTACACCACGATCATCGGGATTGTGATGATGAACGCTGGGGCCACCGTGGTGGAGCAGAGTCTGTAGATGACCACCCACAGGAGCCCCGGCGATGTGAGGAGTAAGCAGCGGACGGTGAAGCATAGCCTCCCCCAGTAGAGCGCCCAGAGAAGTTGGATCCGGAGTTCTGGTGCCTGGGTTCGGTCTCGGGGAAGAGACGTTGAGGATGAGCTCCCCCAGCAACCGTGCAGGAGTGACCAGAGTTAGAGTAGCGGGTGAGGCGCCTTGAGATGTGTTGGTGTGGGTCTTCGGAGCAGGTCTGGCGGTTAGAGGAGAAGCCCTCTGGGAGCTGCCCGCCAGATCCAGAGTATCTTTCCCTTCTGCGGCCGCTGGGGAAGGTATTGACCGTCGTGCCACGCCGCGGCGACGCTGGTGATCCCCTGCGTCTTGTGCGTGATCTTGGCCGCGCTGTGGAGGTAGACGAGCAGGCCCGTGATGAGGCTCACAGTGCAGAGCGCGAGCTCGCCGGTGGTGGCGAAGTTGACTTGCATGTAGCGACTGGTAGCGGCGAGCAGCGCCGTGAACTGGCTGGCAGTGACGAGGATGAGGGAGTAGAGTATGAACCTTCGGTAGCGGAGCTCCAGGACGCCCAGCAAGGCGCACCCGCATCAGCACGGGCCCATGAACCCCTTCCCAACGGCGAGCTCGTCGTCCAGCGAGAAGTCCGACGACGACGAGTCCCGGAGCGAGGAAAGCGTGGACACCTGGAGGTACACGGCCGGATGTCGAATCTTTGTTCTTGGTTATCCCGATGACTCTTCCATGGGGGAAGCCTGTAGTCATGGTCGTCAGCTCCGATTCGCAGATGGAGGCGGACGGCAGGATCCCAGGAGCCGGAGAAGGAGTGGGCAGGGAAGCGCGGCGAGCGGGGAGGGGAAGCGCGGCGGAAGGGGAGGTAGAGGATCCGGCTCCTAGAGGAGGAAGGGCGCGGAGGAAGGCCGGAGGCGGCACGGAGAGGGGATGCTCCAGACCTGGTGCTAACGGGTCGGCCATGGTCAGAGGAGGGAGGTGGAGAAGGCTGAGATGGAGAAGGAAGAGCAAGAGGCGGGGCCGGAAGCGGCGGGGCCGGAAGCGGCGGGGAGGCGGTGGGTGGCTAGAGCGGGAGCGGCGGGGAGGCGGAGGGAGGCTGGGGTGGGAGTGGCGGGTAAGCGGAAGTGGGCGGCTGGGGCGGGAGCGGCGGGGAAGCGGAGGTGGGCGGCTGGGGTAGGAGCGGCGGGGAAGCGGAGGTGGGCGGCTGGGGCGGGAGCGGCGGGGAGGCTGTGGGTGGCTGGGACGAGATGGAGGACGGCGGCGGCGGAGCAAGTGAGGGCGGGGGTAGGTTGGATCCGGCTGGTGGGTGGGGTGTTGGAGTGACTGGTGAATAGCCCACATCTCCATGAAAGCATTCCCAGATCAGCGCCGGCGGCGACGGGGATTCCCCTCCCAGTACAGCGACGGCGGCGACGGAGAAGAAGCGACAGGGATTCCCCCAAAACCTCACTGAAAATAAAGAAAAAGAGGTGGATTGGAAGAGCAGAGCACGGAGAAGGATCTGGAGGAACTGAATCAGATTGATGGAGGGAGAGCTCCCAGATCTAAGGGGAAAGGAGAGCAAAGAGGGGAACGGCAAGATGCCACGGTACCACTCAGGGTCGTCCGGGCCGGTCGGAAAGCGGTACGAGCAGGACAGTTTTAAATTTGGGACAGGAAAAAAAATATTTTACTCAAGTTTGTCCTCACAACTGGTATAGCGGAGGCAAAATGCTGAGTCCTCCACCACTGACTGTGTTACCTCTCCTCGAAATCACGTGTACCATCACATATAAGTGTCAACAATTCGCTCACAAACCTATTGCTTCAGTTCACGTTTTTTTTCACATTTTGCTCACTCACATTATTCTTATACGACACAATCCTCTGGACTGGATGGATCAACAAAATCCAGACACCACTGACAGAAATATTTGTGCCCAGAAAACAAGCATAGTAACGCTGTATACTTCAAACATTTGTACCAGTATGCCACGTCTCAGCAGTTGGCAATATATTAAATCCCGATGACTGCTGGAATGCGTGCGGCTCATGCTAGCACTAAATTTCCAGGGTGAGCGCAGCTCCAAAAAATCCAAAGCGAAGGGCGTGAAGTGAGCTCATGCCGAACAGAAGCAACTCTGGGCATGCCCCGCAGATAATTATCTGTCACATTAAATGCAACAATGTGCAGGAGGATGCTTCATTTCTCAAGACACTAGAAAGAGTACTCAATTTTTTCCACAACTGAATGTAATATAACACCATCAGATGTAGCAAAGAAACAAAAAAAGCTGGAGACAGTAATTCCAAAAATCAGAATTATTCTTGGTTTGCACCGTTTGTCGCCTCCATGGGATCTGCTTCTGTTGCATCTCCTTTCTTGCCTATATTTTTGGGGAAACAAACAACTAAGTACAAAGAATTATCCAAAATAAACAAGTACAAACAAAAGGAACAAGAGTTGCGCAACACAAAACATTAGAAACAAATTAGCATGTAACTAGTTTATCAAGAGAACTAAATCAGTATGCTGCAGCTCAGGGGCAACAAAATAATGAGCATTGTGTACTGTGTACATGAGACAAACCTTTCTTCTTCTTTCCACCACCCTTCTTCTTTGATTTTGTCCCCAAAGCAAGCCATGCCTTTATCTCAGCATTGTCTTCAATGGATTTTGTGGGCTGTAACTCCTGTAGTGGATGTGATGTAATCTTGTCTGATCCATTGGGCATCAGAAGCACAGTGAACTTTATGTGTGCAACAAGATCACCTGCATGATGCGACCACTTAATATGATGGCTGTTACAATAATTCAATAGGTATGCCAACATAAGTTTCAAGAAATTGCAAATAAGCACAAATCAATATGCACCAGAAGCCCATAAACCTTACAGGAGTTTCTATAGACCCAAAGTAAGAAGTTATGGTATGTTGAAAAAAGAAATCAAGCAGTCAATTGGTTATATTCAGGGGTTAGGGGGTATATCTCTACCTGGCTTCTCATGAAGTACAGGGTATGGCTGCAATAGCTCATGGTTCATGCATTCCACCAAGCCTAAGCGTGCACGCTTCTCTTCTAAAGCCCTACAGCGATTCATAAGGTCATGTTTCAATAGAAAACAAAGGAAGAACAGTTCTCACAAAAGAAAAAGGTAGAACAGTTCAGAACTCAAAATTTGTTGTGCAGTCACAAACCTAGCAGTAAAAGGCATGATTGGGAACTTCTGGCTGATCTCACTGAAAATAAACCTTGATGCTTTCATCTTCAAGTGATAATTCTTGTCTACAGCCCTTTTGTATATAGTGGTCTGCTTTTCATCCAATAACTTGGGCTGCCATGAACATTCAACAAAAATGTAATCAAACAGGGAGAGAAAAAGGAGGATCATATGCAAATAAAAGAAATTATTACCTTCCCCTCCCCAGTACTGGTGACAATATCGATTGCATAGACTTCATTTTCTTCAAATTCAGCATCATCAACCTTGGTATCAGCATTGGAGACACTAAGCACAACTTTGTTACCATCAATCACAAATTGTTTCAGTTGATGGCTAAGAACACCTTCCACAATTTTGCAATCATAAGCAGCAGCAACTTTCTGAATTGCTTCAGTAACATCCTTATTCTGAAAATATATATATATATATATATAGTGATGAAACAAACAAATCAGTGACGCCCACAAAATGAGAGGAAATACTTAGTCCACCACTTCAAACATATTTCAAAGATATAGACATAGGGAGGCGGCAACAATGATAGATAAAATATAACTTGTGAAAGGAAAAAAACTTCGGGCTTTGCAAAACAGTTATACCTTCTTCCCAGGTCTTACAAGCCTCATGGCGACTTCTGCTGCTGTGTTGGCAGCAGCAAGAACATCAGCTGCTCTTCCTGTGACAGGCCCATTTGTAATTACATGTGTATGTGCCACCACAGCAATAAAGCCATCAATATGACAGCCCATATCACTGCAAAAGGAAAACAAAATTGTTGAGGTCCACAGCAATATCCGCGAAAAAGGCATTATAAAAATAGTTGCAGCGAGACAATTACATTTTGACCATATCATTTTCTTCCAGAACTGCATCATCTGTTGCAAGCGGTGAGAAGTGGCAGACGGTGTTATTCACAGATACACAGGTCGGGAAAGCAATGCCCCTTTCAATCTTCCTCTTTGCATTCTTGTAGACATTCCCAGTTTGCCTATTCCCAACAATGAGCCCAAAGTAAGGATGCAGATTAGCAAGAAAGTAGCAATCAAGAGCACTAAGACACAGAAAGATTTATTACTCTCTTATGAAAGAGTCACCCTTCTCACAAAGGTCAACAATCTTCGCTTTTGGCTTGCACTCAGACACAACCAGCTTCAGAGCATCTGTTGCAAAGGTGATAAAAACACTTTAGCATTTCATTTCTGATATTAGTATGAATCATCAGTATGCATCATCAGGCCAAAGCAAGCACAATGACACGGAAAAAAAACTTGCCAACTGCTAGAAATAATATTACTATCAGTGTACTTCTTTAACAAAAATGCTCCACAAACTCAACATCCATACAATACATACAAAACAGAAAAACAGATAAACTTCCATAGAAAATGGAGCAACCAAAGTGGTGCTAACATCCAAGTAGAAGCCTCATCTGCAATCTGCAATCTGCAATCTAGAACCACTGCTACTAGAATAGACATCATGGTCGTCAATATGAACACCTTTCGACATATCAAATTCCTGTTCTCAAAAACTGTAAACGGGAAATCTATTTACTCACCAAACAGCTAAATCCAGCTACTAATAACAATTCAAAAAGATCGCCAAACATCTAAATTAAAGAAAAGCTAACAATTTACAAAAACCGCGGCAGCCAATACTGAAAATCTAGACAATCCCCACGCACGCGGCTGGACCAGGTCAACCAGAAGAATGGATGATAGGGTACGAAGGGGGCGATAAGGCCAGGTTACTTACTGTTAAGGATTTCGGCGGCAGCCTTGTACTTAGTGACGACGTCGTTGGAGGAGAGGTCGAGCTCCTTCTCCTCCCTGACCTCATCGTCCGACGACATCTGCAGCACACGCCAACACTCAAAGCTATCAGTAATGGCGACAAACTGACGGGAACCAAACGAAACAGGCCGAATCGAGCCCGAGGAACATGGAAGGGGACGGAAAATACTCACTGCTTCAGTCCGAGGTGGAAGTCGGCGGCGCTGGAAGGGGGCCTCGGGGCGGCGTCGGAAGTGGTGGTGGCGGCGGCGGCGGGTGAGAAGTTTAGGTTTAGGGTTTGGGCTCGGGAGGGGATTAGAAATGGAGCGAGGCAGCCGGGTCGGGGGCGGCGGCGTCTGGCTAGGGCTTAGAGGGGAGGACCGGAGGAGGGCGTATCACTGGCCGGTGGGCCGGAGGATGCTCGTCATGGGCCGTGCCGCGTGAGAGGCTGGATATATAAGACTTACAGGTGGGCCACGGGACACAGAACGGTGCAGCCCGACCAGAGCAGAATCTCTGGGGGACGCTTGGACCCTTGGACCGCGTCCCGTTTTCGGCTCATCGCGGAAACTTGACGAAACGGGGACCGGACACGGAAAACCGAATAGTCGGATGGTTTGCTTTCTTTTTTTTTTTATAAAGGATGGTCATCAAAATTCTTTCATTTAAAGTAAATTCTCTCACACTCATATGACATCTATATCTTACTCTTTAGTAATAGAACATACAGTCCATTCTTTTTCCCATCGACACCTCCTCTCTCGTTATCCTTTCCCTACTAGCGGCTCTCTCTCACCCCGACTGAGCTCAGCGGGTGCAGGCGGCGCGGCGCGGGCGGGCTCGTGAGCTCCGGCAGGCGAGCTTGTCTGGAGCGAGTGTGGGCGGCGGAGCTCGAGCGGCGCGGGCGGGCTACGCGGCCGCGGAGCTCGAGCGGCGCAGGCGGACCTCGGCGCGTGCGGGCGTTGCGCTCTCGCTTTCTCCGGTGAGGCTCTCTCCTCCGTCGGCGCGCACGAGTTCGGCGGCGAAGAACGACAGTGTGCACGGCTCCGGCGCGGAGGCGGCCTCCCTCCCTCCCCGCGCCCCATTCTCCCTCTCCCTTGGCTCTCCCGCGTCGAGGTAGGGCATGTCCCGTCCTTTAGCATACGCACGGCATCTCGCCGAATTTGGCGTCCGAGATGTATCTCTGGACAATAGCGGGGGACATACAGGTCCCGGTTGTGGGCTTTTTCCCCCTATACGCGTTTACAAGTTTGGTTTACCGTTCGCAGTGCGGATGGTCTAAGGCAGCTACATGGACACAGATAAGCAGTCCCATGCGTCCTCTCATGCATTACCATGTAGGATTTTTGATGATGTGGATGAAAAAGAGGGGAGAGAGAATGAGGTCGTTGCTTTGCGAAACAACTACCTCATGAGCTAAAATTTAGGACTATGAGACAACTAATTTATTATTCTACGAGTTGTTGTTGTTGTTATTGTTAAATAATTAGGCAATTTCTAGATTATTTTCCAGATTAAAACCAGAATATAAATCATGATAAAAATTGATGAACTAGATTAAGCATGTAAAAAGTATTATACCTTCCGATGTAGAAGTACTTGGTGGTGAAGATGCATACGACGATAGCGTCAATGAGCGTTCCTTGATGACCCCACGTACGAGCCTGATGAAGACGAACTGCCATAGATGACTTGGGAGCAGTCGTGCAAAGAGCGCTTCCCAAAAACTTTATTCGTCTTCTCTCGGTGCAGGATCACAAAGACGAGGGTTCCGGAGACCTGCTCTCCCGAACACCGGTGCACGCTGACGGTCGCGATGGAGAGACTACAGTGACAGTGCAGTAACAAGAAAAAGAAAATACTAATTTACTACCTTAGAATTCTCTAATTGAAACTCCCTCTTGTAGTATTTGGTAGCATCACGAGACTCAAAGATTGTATCCACATGCATATCAGGAACTTTAGATTTTACTACTAGAAATCTATAGGCAATACTATGATGAGCATATCCTAGAAAGACACAATCCACTGTCTTTGGTCCAAGCTTACGCTTCTTAGAAATTGGAACATTGACTTTCGCCAAACATCCCCACGTGCGCAAGTATGAAAGTGATGGTTTTCTACCAACCCATTGCTCGTATGGAGTGGTTTCTTTATTTCTGTTTGGAATTCTATTTAGGACATGACTCGCAGTCAATAGAGCTTCCCCCCACCATGCCTTAGATAAACCAGCAGTGTCTAACATGGCGTTCACCAAGTCAATCAGTGTGCGGTTTTTCCTCTCGGCAATCCCGTTAGATTCGGACGAATAGGGAGTTGTCCTCTCATAAATAATACCATATTCCGCACAAAACTCATCGAATAATATAGGAAAATATTCACCACCACGATCTGACCTTAGGCGTTTAATTTTTCTCTCTAGTTGATTTTCTACTTCAGCCATAAAGATTTTAAAGTAGTCTAAAGTTTCATCTTTAGTTTTCAACAAGTATACGTAGCAAAATCTAGTTGCATCATCAATTGAAGTCATGAAATATCTCTTTCCACCTCTTGTCAACACACCATTCATCTCACAAAGATGAAACTAGCAAGGTGGGACTAAAGAGTTTTCCCACAACTCCTCTTGCATCTCATGAATGGGCCTTTGAGATTTATTAGGAATTTCATAAATTATTATGGGCGAAGCCCATGTAAATTCCAACACGTTGTTGGTAATGGTAATGTACTCGCAGGACTCTGCTGGCCCACCATTTCTGATAATTGAAGTAGCTATACGGTTAGGTGTTAGGACCTGCTACAAATCAAGGCTTCTAAACCACACTAAAGATGCAGAGAAAGATTTGCAAATCAAACCCAGGTATATACAGCTGGAGCACGATTTTTTCTTTTAGATTCAGATCACAAGCTGAAAAGGGGGTTCTGAACTGAATGTACATAAGCAGCATAAATCACAGGCGCAAGCAACACTGAATTCAGAAAAGCGAAGTCTTAGGAACTCTAACCTGGGGAAGAACGCTTGAAGGATACTAGCTGCAGGGAACAGCACTTGACGGAGCACTAGCCGAAGGAGGCTGAGGTTCTAAGATGGATGCCTCCATTGTTGCTGCAATTTAGGAGTATAAAAAAAGCAGAGAGAAGCAGGTACGTACCAACCGTGTACACAGACGAGTTGACTTGACCGAAGCCTCAGATGCCCATCGAGTCAGTCAATGACAATATCCGTCACGCGCTTTTGTGATGCAGAGCACCTTCCGCTGCTAGGTGCAAATGTATCTAAAATTCCCCAGTGAAGAACCATAAACTGATCTATACTGAGACTAGTGATGGTCTGATGGATATGCGATATTATTCGTATCTGTGAAGAATATAGTGGAATTATACATCATTTAGAGTATCTCCAAATAGTCCTCTTTTTTTTTAACCGCCAATGAAAAAAAAACTATTATTTTGAGGATTTTGTAGTTCCAATAGTTCCCTAACCCCAACCCCAATAGATTTTTTCTTAGTCCCTTGAATCATAGCCTTTCACCCCTCAAATAAAGGGGAGACTTCTCTCCCAATCCACTGTTTTTTCTCATTGGGGTGATCTCATTCTGTTGGAGAAGAGACCATCAAAATCCTAAAATACTTTTTTTTATCTCTCTCAATATAGTTAGTTGGATTTTTCCCTTCTTGTTGGAGATGTTTGTATGTCCCTATCACTAATGACTATTAATGATATTAGTTTCTCTCAAGGTACAAATTTTCCTATGGCTCGTGTTCAGGCGAAGATACTAGACAACAGACAAAAGGAGACATGGGCTCAATGTACGTGCAACAACACTATTATCTATACGACCAAGTGCTTGCCCCCAACGGCTTGCTCTGCCGTCATCCAAACTATCTGGGTTGCTTTGCCTCTTCATATGCTGGGTCACGGGGGCCTCGATCTCCTCTTTGGATCCCCTCGTTCTCCTTTTGGTTGCCCTCCCCCTTTGGGGCTTCCTCCCCCCAAATTGCGCAGGTGGGCGTCAGGAGGAGCCCAGATGCGCTCATAGGTGGAGCCGCTCACGACTGTCGCCTGTAGCTCCTACTCAATGCCTCACAGCTTCCCGGCGAAGCTGTCGTCTGTTAGGAGCTCACTCAATACCTTACAGCTGCACGTGGTCTAGAGCTCGTCGGAGTCGGCCTTGGCGGTAGCACAAGTTAGGAAGTACTGTGTGCACTCGCTCTAGTTGTCAGGTGGAGTTGGTGGCCGTTCCATGCCGTTTCGTTTTGTCTCTCCTTCTTCGTTAGTTTGTTGTTGTTGTGTTGTGTGTTGTAATCTCTCTCCCCCCATTGTACTTCTCTAAAAATTTGTACGAGGATTGGCGTTTACGCCCTTTCACCGCTTGGCTTGCCGAGCACCTGTGAATGAAAAGTAGGTGGGGATTGCTTCGATCCCCCCGAATTCCCTCAAAAGAATCTATACGACCAGGAGGATGAGTCCATCAACCACATCATCGTCACTTGTTCCTATTCAGGGAGGTCTGGTTCCTTGTAATACATGCGTCGGGTTATCATCTCCCGCTAGCAGCATCAATGTCGCTCAAGTGGTGACATAAGGGCATGGACACCCTATTTGCGATGGTAATAAGCCAGGCACTACAACTCATTAATGCGGAAGGCAAGCGTTGGATTGAAGCTGGAGCGGAAGGACTGAGGGCTCTCGCTCATGTTTAGCCACCGCTAGTGTAGCAGTAATCCAAGAATGTTTTTTTCCCCATCATGTAGCCTCTTTATGAGCTTGTAATGCCGCTAGCAACACTCTTATACATATATTGCTTTATTCTAATATAAAGATATTCGAGAGGAGTATGAGTAACGGCTTACATAAATAACTAAAAGATTAATAATGACATATAAGCTTTACCTAATTAACTTTTAACATAATCAATGACATTATCTTTAATATGGATTATTTCAATTCAACTTATATGACCATATTATATAACATAGTTGTCAGAGAGCGGACATTCCACTTTTAGAAGTTGAAGCTATTCAAATTTGTGTCTATGGTTAGTTATTATTTTTAGTGACTAGTGATGTACTCATAGTCACTATATTCTTGATTCATAATATAATAATATATAAGTTATATATTTAACAACTGTAATAATGTACTTTATTATTGTTTACATGTATTATACTCATATTTTCATCTCTCGCTATTATTTTTTTCCCTAAAATTACTGAAAGATTGGAACTTATAGGCAAAAAATTGAACAGATATATCTGTCTGCGAATTTGAATCCAAACTCCTAGATTCATTTCTAGCGATATTGGGATCCTCCTCTGATAAACACTAGTAACATCTATATCCAATTCCATGTGAATTCTATTGATTCCCCACGAGAAACCGCATGAGGTCTTTATTACCAAGCTTCTTTATTACCAAGCTTCTCTAGGGCCATATGGATATATATGCATTTGTTTATGCTGTAAGCATATGCAATTATTTTGTGCCTGAAACATTTGTATGCAAAGTTTATCCATTTTTACCCCAAACTCTTAAAGCTTCTAGGGCTCATTCAATACCCCGCACAATTATTACATCAGGGCTAATTCAACCATGTTTAAATATCCCATTTTACTCCCAGTTACCTGTCGTAGGACGAAAGGCCCGGATTTCCAGTCCCGGTTTACAAACCGAGACTAGTGGCGTTTCTCAACTGGTAGTACAACTCAGTTCTACACTAGTGTAGAAGAGAAATTCGATGGTTACTTCTTCACGGGTTAAGCTCATCGAGTTGAAATTGTCACATCTTATATCAGCTAAGCAGGAGACACATGAAACTACTTTTGAATATTAGAAGATTTGTGGCATGTTTCCCCTTAACGAATACATGTCAACACTACGGGATGGCAGTTAGGCCCGAATGCACTCGACAAAGCCTTTGTCGAGTGCTGGCAAAGGGGCTCTTTGCAGAGTGCTGCACTCAGCAAAGACTTTGCCGAGAACGAAAAAATGTCAAAGTCGCAAGTCGCGGCATTTTTCGCACAAAATTCGCGGCTAATGCGGCTGGTGGGATTCAAACTCGTGACCTCTTCCTCGCGTGTCTCCTTCTCTACTAAAACGAGTAAATATTGCTTACTTGAGGCCCTAAATAAATTCAAATAAAAAGGTTGTCAACTACAAAGTTTCTTAACTTTTCGAAATCATTTAGGAAGTTTTCCCATCCGAGGCCGTTTACAAACTTTATTTTGGTTGTTTTTTCCATCCGAGGTCATTTAAAAAAATCAAATTAAAATTTTCAAATACAGACACAGTTCTGCATGACAGGATGAATTCAAATAAAAAAGTTGTTAACTACAAAAATTCATAACTTTTGGAGATCAAAAAACTTTATTTTAGTTGTTTTCACATTCGAGGTCACCGCACGGTGATTCTAACATTCTTCTAAATTTTATATATCTCTGTTGTAGTTTAGCAAACTATACGAGAGACGTATAAGATTTGTGAACAATTGACCCAAATAAGAATTATACATCTTGAGAAGATATACAACTTTGTAGTTCAATTTTTTTTTATTTGAGTTCGTTTAGGGCGTCAAAATTTGCATGAAAAATATTTCGGCCTAGTGCCAGAAGAAAAACACTTGGCAAAGAGCCTCTGCCGAGTGTAAAACAAACTTGGCAAAGAGCCCTTTTTGCCGAGTGCTAGAAAAAGACACTCGGCAAAGACCTCTCTTTACTGAGTGTTTTTTTTGACACGTGTTTTTTTACACTCGGGCTCTTTGCCGAGTGTTTTTCTTTGCCCGTTTGGCACTAGGCAAATAATTTCTTTGCCGAGTGCCTGAAAAAACAACACTCGGCAAAGATTCGTTTTCATGTAGTGCAAGGGAGGTGTTCTTTAAAAAAAACAGAATTACATGATTATTTGTTTATACCGGTGAAACTGAATTGTATTTAGGTGTCAAGCCAGATTTGCGTTAACAATTACATTTTTTAAGACTCCGTTAACAATTACAATGTTAGTTAATGAAATAAATCATAAAAAATATGAACACTCATGTAAATTAAGCCCAATGTGCAGGCCACTGGAAGGGAAGTAACAATGGATATATATGATAATGTAGTCTAAAGTGCCACACCCACTAGATAAAATAGAATAGGCCCTTCACAGAGATTCTGAGTGGTCAAAAGCCAGTGACTTAATTATATGTGCTTAGTGAGGGATGAAAACTTACTGAATATACAATGGATATATATGATACAAAAACAGAGACAGTTGTTTCTTTGTTTCGAATTCAAAATGTTGTTAGATGCGCCAATACATACAGATCGAACAGATAATCTGGTACTAACAAATTACTTGATGCATATTTATATCAAATATCCAACTGAGTTCTTGTCTACGGATTTGGTATGAAAATTGAAAATCTACATTCGAATGTAGACGGTTCTGCTAGAAGGGGCATTAGTGTTCTGTGGTTATACAGATAAATCCAAATTGAACCGACGAATGTGCAGAAAATATGCCACATCCTCTTATTCCTACGTGCCGACATACGAGCGTGCTCGGGTGCCTTGGACCCATGGCTGAAGTCTCCATTTTAGTAATAAGAAGCATTTTTGATCCGGTTCATGGCGGGCTCAATGGCTTATGTCGCATCCACACACTGAGAAGGCCGGCCACCGCGCGTGCAGTGTGCTGTCCAATGCAGAAGCCCACTAACTAGCCGGTTTTGCAACTAATCAAGTGACCACTCACTATCCAAAGTGCAGTGGAAGTGGAGACAACACTACCACTACTCCAGTGCTGTGGCACGACGCATGCAATCAGTGAGTGCCAGGTGGTGGTCACTCCATTTAGCCATGAGCTCTACTATATAAGCACCACCAGCCTTATAGGAGAGGGCAACACAGCAGCAGCAGCAGCTTCAGTCGAGAGGTTAATAATCACCAATGATGAGGCAGCTTGTTGTGCTTGCTCTGATTTTCGTGATCGCCGGCGTCGCGCATGGCGCGGGAGAGTGCGGGAGAGCCTCCGCCGACAGGGTGGCGCTGAGGCTGGCGCCATGCGTCTCGGCCGCCGACGACCCGCAGTCGACGCCGACCAGCAGCTGCTGCTCGGCCGTGCACGCCATCGGGCAGAGCCCCAGCTGCCTGTGCGCCGTCATGCTGTCCGGCACCGCCAGGGCCGCCGGGATCAAGCCCGAGGTCGCCATTACCATCCCCAAGCGCTGCAACATGGCCGATCGCCCCGTCGGCTACAAGTGCGGAGGTACGTCTGCATGCATTTTTCTCACCTACAAAACTGTGAACAATATATACTACAGTTGTGCATTCGTTCGTTCTCACCTGAATTTGTTTGAATTTCACAGAGTACACGCTGCCTTGACGACATAGTCACTGAGACCGCGCGAGTGATTAATCATGGCAAGCTGATGATGAACACGCCATGAAAGGCGCTGTGTTGGAGAAATCGTATCCGCTAGAATAAATAACGTGGAGGACGGGCTCGATCCTGCTGTATCACGACTGGTCTTTGTGTTGTGTTGTACTGTATGTCAAAAATAATAAATATTTCCGTTTCTCTAATATAAGAAAAAAATTTGTGTTGCTCATTGCACTGTACCATGACACTATAAAGGGCAGATTTGGTATCGTCAGAGATTTATTGACCATCGACAGTCTGTCGATTCAGTATTAACCATTTTGGCTACGATAATGAACTGGGCCAGCCATTTTGGCTTTCGCACGGAGATGAACTAGCAAGTCAACCATAAGTGATGGAAAGAAACTAGTCTCAAGAAACCTCAACAAAGTTCCAGCTATTTCAGTTAAGCCTCTGTTTTTTTTCCTACATCACACTGTAACAGTACATGTTAATTTCAGGCGGGCAAAAAGTGTTTTGAGGTGCAGACGCGGAGATACCTGTCAGATAGGTATTCTCATTACACAAAATTGCAAAACAACTACTACATCAACGCAGAAGTCAAATCCATAAACTAAACATGCACTCAAGAGAATATTCCTTATGAAGAAACATAAGCTCAAGCTCAACGTTTCGAGTACAGAGTAAATGAACTAAACTGAATGTGTCTAAGCGATGTTTCACATAGGATTAGTGGCCATTATCTTAACACCTTAAAAGCAGATGTTTTCAGTTTCCACTGGCATGTGGATCACTGGATCAATTGGTAGGGAAAAGAGAGAAAAATAAATTACAGAGTTCTGTAGATGCCTGGGACTATACATTGATCACTGTGGGCTCAGCGTCCTTCCAAATCCTCCAGCTTCAAAGGAGGTTTCCTTGGATGCTCCTCCAGTTGCCTCTCAATGTCATCCTTGAGTTCAGTGTCATGGAATCCAATAACCCGTACTTCCTTGAGTTTTTGTTTAGAGAGATTCTTTACCTCAATGAACTTCAATGTCGACCCACTACAGCAGCGAGCTGTCAGAAGCTCAAGATTTTGCATTGCTTCAGATCCAAAGGATACATTTAACTTTGAACTGCAAGTAATCTCAAGGATCTTTAACTTTAAATAACAGCGTTGCTGTATTCCATTCACCCAGACACAAAAATCAAGCTTTCCATCAGCACCATGATGTGGCTTGACAGAAAGACGTAGAATACTTAATTCTTTTATTTCCCCAAGAACATTAATTACTTCCACTTCTGATGACATGGTTATGTCCAGTTCCAACTTTGTGAGTTTGGGAAGATCTTTGATCCATGATGGCACTTGTTTTACAAGACCGCATAGCTTAAGACTCTTAAGGTTCTCTAGAGGTTTCCCCTGAGTTTTCTGCTGAGGCTTCTCCTGGGGCTTATGCTGAGGCCTTTGCAGTGTCTTCTGCAGACCCTTCTCGTGGAGCTGCTGCTGAGTTTTCTCTAGAGGCTTCTTCAGATGCAAGGAAATGTTATCCAAACATTCTTCATTGCCCTTGCTGAGCCACACTGACAAGGATTCTAGACGGACATGGCATGCGATGGCAGCACAGAACTCCGTGCAGTTTTTCTTGTTGACACTGAACACTCCAAGCTTCTGCAATTGGGTAATCTTCTTGAACTCTCTGAGGGAGGCTTTGCCCCCTGCAAGACCAGCATTGACAACACCAAGTGTGTGCAAAGCAGTCAGCTTGTCAATACCTATTGGCACCTCAACGCCAACTAATTGATGAGATCTGCATGGTGTTGATGGTTCCCCTGCTGGGAAAGTTGTGCCAGCACGGATGTACTGCAGTTTCTTTAACTTGGTGATAGATGCTGGCAAGGTAACTATGGAGGTATGCCTGACATCCAGAGTCTCAAGCTGCCGTAACTCGCCCAATGAACTTGGCAGATGGCGGATCCCACTGCTTCCTCGCAGAGATAGAAACTTGAGACGAGGAAGAAGCTTCACCATTAGCTCAAGGTCTTTATCTGTCACACCTGTTGCATTCTCCAGATCAAGCACTCGAAGCACCTTCATACTTTTAGAGATGAAGAATGCTTCCCACTCCCCAAACACTGTTAATGACCGTAGACGTGAAAAATCAATGCTTTCGAACACAATCCTGTTTCTGTCCCAGCTGCTCTCTATTACAAGGTGGCGTCCTGTGCGCCGGGTGGTTGGAAGGCAACGCCCCTTCAGTGCAAAGACCTCCAGTGCAAATATAATATTCTCTTCATCTGGACGTGAAATGATGTATTCGTGGAAGAAAGCACTGACTTGGCATTGGATCATTCTTGTGTGTGTAATGGCTGTGCACATTGGTGGCTGGATCATGCTAAGGTTGACTAGCATTGAGAAGAGGATCTCCCCTTTCTCCTCTGCAGTAGTGTCTTTAGTGTCCCTGGAGTAGCCCTCAGCAATCCATCGCATCACCAAACGCCTCCGCCGAATGATTTGGGACCCAGGGAATATTGACATATAGAATATACATGGCCTTAGGAAATCTGGGCATGTACGGAAGTAGGAATGCATCCAACCAAACAGGTCCCTCAGACCACCAAACTCAGGGTTGCTCTCAAGCTCGTGCATAAATCTGCGATTAAGCATGCTAGTGCTCTCCATACAAGTGACTGTCTTGGGTGCCAAAAACTTTGCTACAGCAACTATTACTTTAGGAAGTCTACCACACTTCACAATAAGTTGTTCTAGCTCTTTGTCATCTGAATTCTTTAGAGGTGATGCCTGGTTTTTATTTTGTACCTATTGTAAAGAAATTTGAATGATCTTAGCCATTTTGGTAAATACAAAATACAGTAGGTATTTTTTTTTTTGGTTATATAAAATCAATCTTCATGACGAATTGTGCTTCATACATCAAAAAGGCCAATGGAGCACGAAACAAAAATAAAATGGTCAAGTGAGGAAGCATAGAATTATCCACATACTATAAGAATCCTACAAAATATTATATGCATCACATGGCCAACATAAATGTTTTATTTGAATAAATGCACTGGATTATAAACACTTGATTAATTGAGAAGCACATGTCAATATCCCATGCAGGAGCATGGTTAAGAGTTTACACAATCCTGTACACCATGTTAAGGAAAACAAAGGTTTGTGAAGTAAAGTAATAACTTGTAAAATGGAGAACGAATCTTAACACTTTAGAGAACAGATACATGGATCACCTCCTAGTCTGTTTGAGCTCTGCATTGTGTTGTGAATCAATGAACAGAACAGTTTGTGTTTCCCCACCAATTAGTAGTATGGTGTACAGTAAAGGTGCTCTCCAGATTAGTAGTTTCAAATAACAATCTATTTGTTAGACATTATTACCGGAAAGAAATTGATATATAAAATTGAAATAAAAGTGGCAGATTTCAGACAAACTTAGCTTTATGGTGCAAAAGCTATCATCCCTTGGCAGACAATAAACCTAAGAAAAAAATAGAGCACCCTTTTTTTATTTATTCTCCCACATGCTATACTTCTTGGCAAACTAATTGCAGTTTCATACTTCCACTAGATATATTGCTTGGAACTGTTGGGTGAAACATGTTAGGAATTGTTGGCTGATAGAAAAAACCATCTACATTCCTCATCACTGCGTGGACTTAGTTTAACTATTTTACAATTTTTGGAAACAACATTCAAACTCCTGTAAAATGGCAAACCATCTATCTAGGATGCAGCTGTGAATGAAAGATAATTGAGTATCGACCAACATGACATGGATGAGATGGTAATCACTCCTTATTTTTTAATGTCCATAACTGTGGGTGAAGGAGAAACAACTGGTAGTTGCGAATGAGATGCTATGTTTGTGGTAAGACTCATACAGGACAATAGATTCAAGTATCTAGAAAACATGAATGTTTCTTATGATTAAGAATACCTCTTTTCTAAAGAGATCAAAGGATGCTTCAGCTTCTAGGCCCTTCACGTTAAACACAACCTCTTCATTGTCTGCACAATATGTGGCAATGCTTTCTTCGGTTGTGATGACAATGATAACACTCTTGGAATGTCCAGATACCAGGGAAGGTTGTATTAAATCCCATTCTTCCGTAGATTGTACATCATCAATAACAACAAGACACGGATGTTCTTTTAGAAGCTTATGGCATTCCTGAATAGGGTCTTCAATCCCCAAGGCTTCAATAGGTTCTGAATGAAAATCCAAAAGTAAGCTCCGAGAGAAGTCCCTCAGATTGAATGGACGGGACACCGGAACCCAACCATACTTGTCAAATATTGGGTCCTTTTGAAGCATTCTTTCGTAATACAAATTTCTGACTAGAACTGATTTTCCAACACCTGCTATCCCCCACACAGACATCACTTGCCAATCATTGAAACGTGCTGTGGTCTGATAGTTACGAAGTTCATTCATTTGTGACTCGCGTCCAACAAGGCTAAACTGGTCAAACCAGCTGCTGGCTACAACCTTTCTTGAGGTCGGAATTCTGTCATAGGATGTAAGACCTCCCCAATGATTCACATCATCCTCCATTAATATCTCATTGTTGCTTGACATTAGCCTTCCAGTCTCCTTGCCCTGAAGACCCTGAAAATACGAAGCAGTTAAGGAAAGAAGGGAAATCCAAGAGTTACTAGGAGAGAGATTTGGAGTTTTGGACTGACCAACTAAAAGTTATAATATAATTCCTAACCCGAGTTCTCACATTTTCTCAAGATTAGATCTATCTTTGATAGATTGAAGTGTTTCTTGAGTTTCATGCAATAGACTGAAATATATTAAGTACAAAAAATCTATAAAATAGTCACTTGTCAAGTAGATAGCAGTCATTTAATTTTCTTTACAGGCAACCATTTTAAAGTTTTTAACTTGTGACATCCATTGAGTAAATATTTGACATACTTTATATGAATTTATTTTGACATTAGAAAACATAATGACAAATACCGTGCATCAGAGAGACAGAGACAAATGTCCAAAAAAAGATACATATAACAGAAATATGTTTTTTTTCATAAAAGTGAATTCACTCTGTTCCTGTCTCACCTCCTTGAAGAACACACAGACAGGGTGCTCCGCTGAGTACTGTTTAAGCTCCAACACTTGGTACGAGTGTCCAATACACAAGCTTGCGATTTCTTGTTGCTCTGTTGACACGATAATCCAGTTGCCCTTCTGCCTATCAGGTAGGCATGCCCTGATGGCATCCCACTCTCCCATTGTGCACACATTTTCCAGGACGATTAGGTACTTCTTCTCATCTACTTGCTTCATGAGTTCTTCAAGGAGCCCTCCTTGCTTTGTTCCTGTTCCCTCCATCCTTTTCAGTTCGGCTACATCCACAGTGGTTCCTTGTTGTAAGCAAGAATTTGTGTAGAACTGAGTCACTAAGCTCTGCTGGAATTCGTGGGGATTGAAAGGACATGTCAACCTGATCCAGCCACGGCATCTGAAGTTTTGGCAGATTTCTGGATCTTGGTAGGCTTTCCTGATGATGGATGTCCTACCAAGATCACCACCTATCCCCCACACCGAGATCACTCCAAGATCACTATTTTCCTTGGTGATCAACTGTGTGAGATCCCCTATGCCTTGCTGCTTTTTCGTGGTGTCCCTTGCATCAACAAACATGTCACGTGCTGTTGTGACATTAGCAGGGCTGGTTGTCAGTTGTTGCTGCATGACTAGTTTGGATCCAGAGTCACTGATGAGGCTGTAGCGTGAGTTCCTCTTGCTAACATCCTCAACCCTGGCCTTGATCTGCTCTATCTCAGTGACTGCTGCATCTATGGGTAGCACCGATGCTGCCATACATGATGGTATGAAGCGGCGCCACCAGTGGGGACGGTCATCCAAGTGAACAACAAACTCAATACAATCCTCCACATCATAGGCTAAGTCATGGACCTGCCTCACCCATGTCCTCACCACATTGTTCTTGGCACGCTCTTCATTGGCGACGTTGAGAAAGGAGTGCATCATCTCAAATTCACCTGTGATGAACACAAGGTCCCTCTGTGCACTCTGACGCAGCTTTGACTCTTCCTCAATAGCCGACTGGGCCTTGGTTAGTACTCCCTCCACCACCGACTTCGCCAATCCAACCACAAAATCCCCCATTGTGCACGCTCCCTCTTCCTCTCTCCCTTCCTCTCTCCTTCTGCTTCTGTGTCGTAGCAGCTAGCAAGTGGCGCAGCTAATGTAGTAGAATTGCATATTCTGAGTACCCAGAGATGGGACTACCAAAGGAAAGACCAGCTCCAGCTGCAAAATAGATAGTTTGGACATTATTGTTAATCAAGGCCGGCAGGAACTGTGAGATGAGTTAGGTCAATAATAAAATAATCTAGCTGTACACTCAACAACTTTTCACGCTAAGTAAGCCTCTTGGTCAAGGGATCTGCACCTAACCCAATATCTTAATAAAGAATTCCTATTGGAAAAAGAATAATTTGTTAAAGTTGGAAAGTGAGGCAACTGATTGCACATGTTGTCACATGTGGCCAAAATGACCTCTTATGAACAATACAGTTAGTATGCCTCCAGAAGAAAAAAAAAACAACCCAACAATTTTTTTTCCTACGAGAGAAATTTAACCCAGAGTGGTTGTTTAAACAATTTTTTCTTAAGCAAAATGAAAAGCGCATCATACTAAGTCATAACTGCCTTTTACAATGAATTGGTTGCAATCAGCAAGCTGCGAAGGAGGTAGCAAACACCCTGCTTGCACCATTGATGATGACTTCATTTTGCATATCTTTTTGATAAACTAACTTTTCTTCTGAGGTACTGTACTCACCTAACCGACTAGTAAGTACAATGTAAGGTTACCGAAACAGGTTTGTACGTTGTTCTGCACAGGTAAGATTTCAAAAATTTGCCAACTGAATGGCGTATGGAGCAGTAACACCAGGTGAATCATCTGTACTGAATTACAGATATGGTCAGCTGTATTTGCTCTCCAGCAAGGATATTTTTCTTTTGAGAAAAACTCGAGACACAATATAATTTATTAATCTAAGTGATGCATTTGTCCGGAACACGATCCAGGTTTTACACCCTTTGATCAAACACAGCTCCTCTCATCCATACGCATACTCTGTTAGTTTATAACTAATTAACAAGGCTACTAATGTTCAATTTCAAAATAGCTCAAACACATACACTACACCGAAGTAACTTCGGAACTAAACTAAACTAAACGGATGGGGAACAACCAAGTAATGCCGTATCTGCATGTACAGATCTGCATCTACAGCCAACACGAGCTCTGCACTGCTGAACTGGAGCCGCTAATCAGGATTTGGAATCAGCTACTCCAACAGTCAGACACACAAAGTGCGTTTCCATACCCCGTACCGTGCGCAGGACAGGAATGATGCAAACGAGGAACGGCAGTGGCCGCGCCCGGGAAGGACAAGGACCAGAAGCCTTTTGGATCAAACTGCCACGTGATTCGTCACACCGGCTGCTACCACAGCTTGTTTCTCCTCTTCGGGTTTCGAGGGTCAGTCGACTCGGGCGGCAGTGGCAGACTGGGCTTGTTGGGGCCGGCGGCGGGGCGGGGAACCTTGTGGAGTGGAGCGGCACCGGCGGCGAGGGAGATCTGGTGGGGTCGAGTGATTGGTGCTACGGGAGGGCAAGCGGGAGGGAGAGCGGGGATGCGGTGGCCGCCGGCGGTGGCATGGATTTGGGATTTTGGGGCCGGTGGTGGTATCACTGTAGAGCAAGGAGCGGCAGCGGGCCAGTGGCGTCAACAGAAAAGATGGGAGTCCATTGACCTACTCCCTCCGTCCCAAAATAAACGTAATTCTTTAACTTCTACGGACGCGGCTAACACATGTACTTCCTCCGTACTCATAAAACTTGACATTTAGAACAGCGACACGGTCTCCAAAGTGCAACTTTAACTTCTTGTTTCTATAAAAATATTTATCAAAAACTGAAATATATATACTTTTATGAAAATACATGTGAAGACAAATCTATTTATATAGTTTTCATATTTCTAAACTGTGGGTGTATTAACCCTGATACCCTCATGGTTAGCTTTGGGTCACGTTCTTGGAGACCCATGATGACAAGCTCGAAGCCCGAGAAGACACCAGCAAGCCTGGTCGGAGTCCTGCTCGGGTCCTAGGAGGCGCCTTGCCGCGCAAGGCAACCTATAATAGGAAACTCGTATCTTTCCTGGATACGCATGTTTGTAATTATCCCATACCGCAATCCTATGATCTGTAATCCTGTCCCACGACTATATAAGGCGGACAGGATCCACCCCATAGGACAGACGATCTAGACATCGAATCCTAGCTCTTGTACTCTCAAGGCAATACAATCTACAAAAGACACAGGACGTAGGGTATTGCGCATCTCGCGGCCCGAACCTGGATAATCGGCTTGTCCCGTTCTGTGTCACGCTCGATCGCTAGATCTAGGTAGCCCTTTGCCTAAATAACTACCGTGGGTTGCCCCGTGGTAGACTGTCTCGCATATCTCGTCGACATTCAGCCTCCTTGCACCGCCTCCTATAATGCATTGCTTTCTCGGTAAACCAAAAGAGAGTCTCCTGAGCCTTAGGTGGCCACTCATCGTCAACCCAGTCCACAAAGTTGATCACCTGTGTACGTATAACAACCAAAATCAAAGATAAACTACTCAGTGTCATGGCACAGTGCCCACAGTTATAAAACATCCAATTACAAATAACGATTCACGAGTCAAGTAATCTTCATTCCCTTTGTTTTAGATCGGATCTATACCCTAAGCAATACAAGAATAGGGGCAGATTTGAACCTCGGTGCATGGAGTGTGCGATGTGTAGGAGTCACTGGTCCCCGTGACAGATCGTGGTACGCGGGAGTTGCTTGACCCTACAGACTTGAGAGACCAGCCTCGGGAAATGAGGCTGTCCTCGCCTTGGTCATCATCGTGGGCGGAGCGCAGCGAAGAAGAGTGCCGTGACATGGATCGATGATAGGAGGAATCAGAAACACCATCTTCAATGTTGCCAGAGATAGGGGCGGACGAGCGACTGTTGATCTCCATGGCCGTCAGAACACGGCGGACCTGCCGCAGACGCTCGTCGAGAAGGGGTTTATTTTTTGAGCGGCTTACGGTGTATATATATAGTCATTCTCTAGGGCATAGACATGGGCCGGAGCATCCTTGCGTGTACATGGGCCGGACATGACGAGGACGAGGACTCAGGCTCGGTGGCCATACTGATCGCACTGGGCTACTTGGTCGCCATATTATGCATTAGACTTTCAATGTTTATTTGCTGGTTGTTCAATGAATTGTGCCAACGGTGAACTATGAGATGGAGAGTCAGATTGCTAAATTATTAACATGTACTATCGTAACGTCTGTTTTGTTACTCCAATTTAAAAGAAAGAAGTCCACAATTTCCTTGTATGGCTGCAATCAGTGTCGTCCTACTTGATCCCTTGAATGCATCTCTCGATTACCGAAATATTTCTCATACAACTGTGTTTTAAAGAACGAAAACTAGTGCATACAATCTGTGTTTAAAATTATGAAAACCACTATTTTTATAAATATCAGACTAAAATATGTCAAATAGCAAAATGAACATCAATATATGATAACTCATTTAAAAGACTAAAACTTGGACATGCCACACGACCCAGCTATTGCATCTTCCCACATGTTGAGTTCTTGATGGATATGCTGGCATCAAGGGCGAGGGAGTCCATTCACTCAGAAATGTTCATGATAACCTAGAAGAAGTTGTAATGTATGAGTCAAATGGCTAAAATAATGAAAATTAAATAGTATAGTATTTAATGGCACCACTCCTCCATCTAGTCCTTCTTTATGAAAATGTTCTGTTCTCAGGCGTGTGTTGCCTTCATCCCATCGTGCCATCAGTACTGGAGGGGGTTTACGAATGACGTGTTCCAGTACCAAAACTGTAGCAAAACAAGCATTTCAGAATGTTATATTGTTATCAGAGCAATATCATGTAAAAGACTTGTATAGTTTTACCTAGGCGGTATAGTATGACTTACTTGAAGCAAAGCTAAATTGCCATCAGGAAAAGATAGGTTGAACTATATATATTCATTGATGCAGCTCAACAAGTTTGTCAATGTGAACTAACCCCAATTAAACTTAGGAATGTCAGCCACATCCGCTACAACAGCTAAATATTTGGAGTCAACGTACTCCTTCGTTGTGGGTGCTAGGATGACAGCAATGGCGAATAAGACAAAATGTCTAATGAAGTTATCATCAGGAACG
>JAKNSH010076543.1:0-10094 GCA_027790015.1 Cymbopogon flexuosus
CGCCGCGAGGAGCCCCGTGCTCCCGCCCCGAAGCTCGAGCCGCGCCGCCGCGAGGAGAGCTCGAGCTGCGCCGCCGGCCATGGTCGCCCTCCGCGCTCGCTGCTCGCCTCGCCTCGCGCGCCGCCCGCCGGAGCTCGTCCTCCGTGCTCGCCGCCTCCACGCCTCTGCGCCGCCGCGCGAGGAAGCGCCGCCCGCCGGCACCCGCCTCCACTGAAAGGTCGAGATGGCGGACTAGAGGGGGGGTGAATAGTCATTTCAGGTCAAACGCTTGCAGCCTCTACTATGCTACTGCAACTAAAAAATTTTTAGCAGTGTGATTTTTTCCCCATTTTTTTCTCAATTTTTCTAAAGAAAAGAGAGAATGGCAGTGTAGGCAGTGACTACTGGTAACGTGTCCAGAACTAGCTGTTGCACTTGCACTGCAGATCTCTCTCCTGCTCTATAAAACCCCTCCTAGTGGACTCCATGAGGCTTTACTCTGGAGTCTAGAGTCTGGAGCCTGTAGTACAGCACTAGCATCCAGCCAAGCTAGAAGCTACTTACTACTACTCTCCACTGTATCTCTACTATCCTCATAATCAACCAGCTAGCCACTGTGTGAGCTGAGCTCATCTCTAGACTCCAGAGTGTGTGCTCTTGTGAGAGTGTGCGTGCGTGGTCGCGAAAGTGCGTGTGTGCGGATCTGTGTGCATTGCCTCGTGTCCGAGGCAGTACTCCGTCACACGTACCTTTCTTGGATCTGAAGCTCACAAGAAGCTAGGCTTCTTCTCTCATCAGGTTACAAGGTATGGAATGCGTGGTCTGATTGGTAGATTCATTGTTAAGACTACATTTGGCGAGATCATAATCGGTATGTTATGATGTTTGCAGGTGATTAAGTTGAGCAGGAGGTAAGAAACTGAAGATCTAGAGAGCAGCAGCAGCAGCAGCTGGCAGCTGCTAGTAGCAGTTAGCCCCATCACTTCACTAGCACTGCCAAAAGGTCTTCGGAAGGCCAGCCAGGGAGGCTGTGGTGCTGCTCTCCGGAGTAACACGCGTGAACGGCTGCACCTCCGACAGCCAACTGATCGGGAGCTTATCGACCGCTAGCGCCAACGTGCATCCGCCATGGCGCCGCTGAGCTCGTGGTGGGGCAGCGAGGAGCAGCACGGCACGCCGGTGGTGGTGAAGATGGACAACCCCTACTCCCTTGTGGAGATCGACGGTCCTGGCATGCCGCCCTCCGACAAGGCCCGGGGCAAGAACGCGAAGCAGTTCACGTGGGTGCTGCTCCTGCGCGCGCACCGCGCCGTGGGGTGCGTGGCGTGGCTGGCGGGCGGGTTCTGGGGCGTCCTGGGCGCCGTGAACCGCCGCGTGCGCCGCAGCCGCGACGCCGACGACGAGCCGGATGCCGAGACCTCGGGCCGCGGCCGGACCATGCTGTGGTTCCTCCGCACGTTCCTGCTGCTCTCCCTGGCCATGCTGGCCTTCGAGACCGTGGCGCACCTAAAGGGGTGGCAGTTCCCGCAGCACCTGCCGGGGAACCTGCAGGAGCTGGAGGAGCAGCTGCAGCACCTCCCCGAGCACCTGCGCCACCTCCCCGAGAACCTGCGGCAGCTCCCCGACCACCTCCGCGTGCCAGAGCGGCAGGAGATCCAGGGGTGGCTGCACCGGGCGTACGTGGCCTGGCTCGAGTTCCGCGTCGACTACATCGCCTGGGCCATCCAGAAGCTGTCCAGCTTCTGCATCCTGCTCTTCATGGTGCAGTCCGTCGACCGCATCGTGCAGTGCCTCGCTTGCTTCTGGATCAAGATCCGCGGCATCAAGCCTCGTATCCCGGCGGCGTCCGGCGGCAAGAAGCCTCGAGAAGCTGCAAGGAAGAGCGCGAATGTTGAGAATGGCGACGCTGATGCCAACGACGCCGACGGCTACTTCCCCATGGTGCTCATTCAGATGCCCATGTGCAACGAGAAAGAGGTCAGTATGAATTTGCAGATGTACTCTATGTATATTTTAGCACTTTTACTATGTATTTGTTATATATCTGTTAAAAGAAATTTCTCTCTTTTATCTTGCGACGTGTTTCTATAGAAAAAAATGTTTATTGTCTTTGTCTTTTCATAGGAAAAAATTGTTTGTTGTACTTTATTCTTTGTTTTCTGTGCCAACACACACCCTGTAATTGTTATTTGTTTTCTGTTATCTGTGATGATGACAGATCCCACCCTAGGATGATGATCTAAAGGTTTAGGACGTTGCTAGAAATGTTGGTTACTTTTCTTATGAAAAAAATATAGCAACTTCTATACTTTAGTCGATCAGTGCTTCTTGGGATGTGACGCGACTGACGCATAAATTTGCAGGTATACGAGACGTCAATCTCGCACGTGTGCCAGATGGACTGGCCGAGGGACCGGCTGCTGATCCAGGTGCTGGACGACTCAGACGACGAGGTGTGCCAGATGCTGATCAAGGCGGAGGTGACCAACTGGAGCCAGCGCGGCGTCAACATCATCTACCGCCATCGCCTGTCGCGCACCGGCTACAAGGCCGGCAACCTCAAGTCCGCCATGGCCTGCGACTACGTCAAGGACTACGAGTTCGTCGCCATCTTCGACGCCGACTTCCAGCCCAACCCAGACTTCCTCAAGCTCACCGTGCCACACTTCAAGGTATATACCAATCTATAGTCATCACATCCTAGCTAGCTAGTGCTAGCCTCAGATCTCAACGTCGATGTAAGTATATATTATACTAGGTGAATACCCCGCGCGTTGCTGCGGGAATACATTTATTATGAAAAAAAATTATATACATCTAGAACTTATAGCTAAGAGCCCTTTTGAATGCGGGGATTTAAAAAAACGCACGATAAAAAATTGAAATCTTAAACTAATAGAAATGTGTATAGAAAATAATAGAATAGAAAACAAATAACTTTTGTTGGGATGGGTGTTCTAACGATCATGAAAAGTATAGAAAAACAACAACACATACGTAAAGATGATGGGAAAGGTAATTAGTAATTACGATCTTTTCTATAGAAATAAAGAACGGTATATTGAAGAGTAAACAATCATGAGCTTATCTGTTTTTTATTCTGGTGTCCACGGGGGTCTGTGCATCGCGTCGGGCCGCGGGGGTCGCTGCATAGGCTGCCGAACTCGTTGCCACTAGGAGAAGCGAAGCTGCGTAGGGGTCTGGGGCTGCCAGATGGACTCAACCGATCCAGCTGCTTGCCGCTGCCGAAGGAGACGCTGCATGGTGCCGACAGGATGGACTCGACGTCTCAAATGCTCGATCGCTTCCGCAGCTCGCCGCTGTCACAGGAGCAGGGCCGTGTGTAATCGTTGAATTGAGGGAGGAGGAAAGAGAGACTCGATGGGTATTTAAAGGCTGCCAGATGACGTTTGGGTGAAGGAATTTGATAAGACGGGAAGATCAGAGGACGGGGTGCTGGGGTGCGGCGGCGGGCATCGAACTGGAAACTGAACCGGACAAAAACTGTTGCTCTGCTGACGTGGCTCGATGAGAGCACAGAGAATTCCCCAAATAGGGTTTATTTGTATAAGAGTAGTAGATGTTGATGGTGCCTTCTAGTCGCTAGATCGACCGAGATTGATGCACGTAAACTATTCCATGAACATGTGATGTACAACTTGGTTCATGAGCCCAATTAAAAGCGATGACTTCAATATCAGCAACTACTTGTAGTCTGTTTAGCACACAATTCTCAAGGAAAAAAAAACAAATAGGTGACGTGTTGACACACCATTTAGCCATGAGACAGGAAGTCATGATACATACAGTAGTCACTCGAAATCTGACCCTTTTTTTAGAATCACTCCAAATCTGACTTTGAGTAGGCATGACCCATGTATATGTATGTCCAAATCTCAGATTCTTCGGTTGACTTAGACCATTATTGGTGGTGCACGATACTAGGTGGTGTTAATTAGTGACAAAAAGAATGGGCACCTTAATGGTACATCGATCATGGACTATATAGTATACGAGTATTAATCTATAGATCCACATGCTTGTGAAACAAAGAATCTTATCTTTGACGAGTACGGAGTATTATCGAATCCAAACTCCATGCATGCATGCTTGATCCGCTGACTGAACCGACGACAACGACGTGATCCGACTGGTGGTGTGCAGGAGGACCCGGAGCTTGGTCTGGTCCAGGCTCGTTGGAGCTTCGTGAACAAGGACGAGAACCTGCTGACCCGGCTGCAGAACATCAACCTGTGCTTCCACTTCGAGGTCGAGCAGCAGGTCAATGGCGTCTACCTCAACTTCTTCGGCTTCAATGGCACGGCCGGTGTGTGGCGCATCAAGGCGCTCGAGGACTCGGGCGGCTGGATGGAGCGCACCACCGTCGAGGACATGGACATCGCCGTCCGCGCGCACCTCAATGGCTGGAAGTTCATCTTCCTCAACGACGTCAAGGTACTTATATTAACTGTCCATCATCTCAGGTTATTATATTAGGGAGTTATTAGACATTGTGATGGAGTTATGACTTGTGACACATGCATGCAGGTCCTTTGCGAGCTGCCTGAGTCTTACCAGGCTTACAGGAAGCAGCAGCACAGGTGGCACTCCGGCCCCATGCAGCTCTTCCGCCTCTGCATCCCGGCCATCTTCAAGTCCAAGGTAACAATGATGAGCAGCCGACAACCAATTAGCAGGCATGTGTTCCACTACCATTTATTTTATGAACTGAAACGAATGATTGCACACGTTACGTGTGCAGATCCCGTTCTGGAAGAAGGCGAACCTGGTCATGCTCTTCTTCCTGCTGCGCAAGCTGGTGCTACCCTTCTACTCCTTCACGCTCTTCTGCGTGATCCTGCCACTCACCATGTTCGTGCCGGAGGCGGAGCTGCCCATCTGGGTCATCTGCTACATCCCAGTGCTCATGTCGCTCCTCAACATCCTGCCGGCGCCCAAGTCGTTCCCGTTCATCATCCCCTACCTCCTCTTCGAGAATACTATGTCCGTCACCAAGTTCAACGCCATGGTGTCGGGCCTCTTCCAGCTGGGGAGCTCCTATGAGTGGATCGTCACCAAGAAGGCCGGCCGCACATCGTCGGCGTCAGACATCCTCGCTCTCGCCGAGGCCGACGCCCACGCGCCGCTCAAGCTTTCTCGTCGCGTCTCCGAGGGCGGGCTCCAGGAGTGGGGCAAGCTCAGGGAGCAAGAGACCGCCGAGTGGGCCAGCAAGGAGGAAGCCGCCGCGGCTCTGGCTGCCGCCACCGCCGCCGCGCCGGCCACGCCCAAGAAGAGCAGCAAGGCCAAGAAGCCCAACAGGATCTTCAAGAAGGAGCTCGCGCTCGCGTGCCTCCTCCTCACGGCCGCCACGCGGAGCCTGCTCTCCAAGCAGGGGCTGCACTTCTACTTCCTGCTCTTCCAGGGCGTCACATTCCTCGCCGTCGGCCTCGACCTCATCGGCGAGCAGGTCAGCTAGCCGCCGGCGCCGCCACAAGATCAATAAACTTATTAATTAGCGGCAGGCTCGCCATGCACGGGCCACATGCAAAGGTAGTTTCTTCACATGCATGCGTGCAGGTGTAACCATCACCATATGGAAGGCGCAACTTCGATGGACGGTTCGGATTATTTTTTAGACTTTCTTCTCTTAATTTTATTTATCCTTCTCATATTTTTTGGTTCAGAGATCAAAGAGTCTGTGGTGGACAGTGAACTCTACTCTTCTGTCTAGCTAGCTAGTGCTTGTTTGTTGCAATTATTGCTACTAGGGGAGGCAAAGCCAGTTGTTCATTGCATTCATATATCAGAACTGCTCTATGTATTCAGTAGCCAGAACTGCTCTATGTATTCAGTAGCCTTGTTTTCTTTCGACATTACATTATGATCGATATGGTGTAACAGATACTTGTCAATGGATAAATCAATCTTGTATGCTTTCAAAAATGTCCATGAGTTAGTTCCATCCTGTGCGGTTGTTAGCTCTAATCCAATTTGATGTTGTGGTCAATGACATAAATCGGTCTGAAGTTTGTGGAGTAAGCCATAGAGAGTGGCAATGAGGAACCCTGAAGAATATGTTTCGGAATCTGGAAGCAAGAGCAGAAGTACTTGGAATCTGAAAGCAAGGCACCAAGCAAAAGTACTTCCTGATATGTAAGGCAAATCAGCACACAGATAAATGATATGATTGGTTTTCACTTCCTTCTCGACCCCTTCCTCTATTAATACAAGTCAGCAAAAGCACACAACACCTGCCAATCATTTGGAAAAAAAAAATTTATGATCAGAATATGAAGAAACAATCCAAAAAGATTCAAATGACTTGCAAATAGTATTACCACCAACTCACCTTATTATATATCACCATACAAATCTATCTAACACTGCAGACTTCTGCTGCCTCGGTTTACTGCAAACACGAAGGAAAGTGCCCATGACAGAAGGTTCCCAGCAGAGGGGCGCGCTCGTTGCCGAAGGGGAAAAAATTGATCTGAGCAGTGTTTCGGAAAGTGCTTATCTATATTTATATTTATTTTTATATATCTCTATCTCGAAAGTGCTTATCTATATTTATATTTATTTTTATATATCTCTATCTCTATCTCTACCTAATACTTAATCACAAAAATTTCAGTCTCCATGAAAATTTCAGTTTGCCATACAATTTCTATCCGCCACGACGCAATGTTATCGTCGGACACACGGCTTAATCCTCCGTCACCGCGTCGCATCCACGTATATACAAAGCCCCGCGAAAGAATCCAAGTAAAAAAAAACGAAAATCAAATAGGAAACATCAGAGACAAAATCTTCATCCAGCCTCTTCCTGCAGTATTATACGGTAAGGACCGATCAAAATCACCACATCAATCGAATCCAAACCCAAATCAGACAGATAGACAACAACTTATAAAATCAAGTTAAAAATTGATGTTTTTTCTGCTGACCTCTACAACAAATCTATTCCTTCTCTATCCATACACAAATCGATCGAAGATGAAATAGTATCAAAGAAAAAGTCAAAGAAAGAATCGAAGAGGACATCCTGTGACATTCGTGGACAAGCCGACCCTGAAAAAACATCAAATAGACGATCTTGACACCCGTTGTATGCATTGCGTCGATGTAGCAGCATGCACCTTGGCCAGATCTTGTGTTCGCGTCTGGTTGTTTTGGCGTAGGGAAAGAACGCCGACGCAAGAGAAGAGTGTGTGCCGCCGCGCCGGCACCAGAGCAAATAACCATGACCGGTGGAGATAGAGAACAGCTAGACGTGGAGTGGATCTACCCCCCAACTGGTAGCTCCGGAGCGCAGGACCTACCAGTTGGGGGTATTCCTCCGCTTCGACCTCGAAACCATAGTAGCCTCACCAAAAGCTAGAGGTCTAGATCTACCTGTGCAGCTCCGCCCATGGACCTCTCTATACCCCACGGCCAGGGACGAGCTTGACACACCGGCTATGGCACCGTGGAGTTCGACGAGCTCGTCTCCTCCCAGGTGCCGCTGCTGCTCTTGGGCCCTTCCGCGCCGTGGCCGTCGAGCAAAGGCTGCAGAGTGCAGACATGATGAATAATGGATAAGAAATGGCCGCAGGTCCGCACATGGCCAGTAGAGGACTTCAATGTTTTACCGGTTTGTTGTAAAAAAAACATTGTTTTACCGGTTTGTTTTTATGTGTGAGTTAAATTATGTACGTATCTCTGTACATACATATACATCGTTAATATATGCATTCATACATTCTATTATATTATATTCATAGCTCTTAAGAAATATTGTAATTATTTCTTATACTTTTGTATCAAGAATCAAGATGCAACAAAATGATGCACAAGGATCGTTTCTTTCCTCATTATGATGGTTGTGCGTGTATTAAATAATTTATAGACAACTAAATAGACAGTTCATTGTACGAGTTGTCTGGCCTTCTGTATACATATTTGTGAGTTGTACGTGCCCTAATACTATTAAATTAATATTAAAAAGATTTTTTCTTTTATTTTATTCATGTTTTTTTTCTTGATTTCGTTCCATCACTTTTTCTATGTTTTTTTGGCCTGTTCGCGTTTTGCCTCCATGTTCAACCCATGATTCGATTTTGGATTTCCTTTTTCTACAAGTACATCTAATTATGACTTTTATTTTTTTCCATGGTTTTAAATAGCTCGCTATGACTGCCGCTATAGCTCGCTATAGCTTTTTGAGACATAGTGCCGCTATTTTTTTCATGTATAATTTAGCTGCTATATCCCGCTATAGCCTGATATAGCTTCGCTAATAGCTTTTTTTAGAGACCAACCGCTAAACACCTTAGCCCGCTATTTAAAACCATGTTTTTTTCTCATAAACATTAAAAACAAATAATAAATAAAATGTTATGGGTCTTTGACCAGTTAAAAAACTAAAATTCTCATTGATGTAAGCCATGATTTGGAAACAAATAGGTTAACCGATGATCCAGCTAATCAAACAATGAAATAGTAAGGTGCACCCATATCTGTTGACGCCCAAAGTGATCCGGACCAACACACCACAAGGGCTTTGGACGTCCGAACCGCCACGAGCCAAAGAACGCAGCGAGGTAATAACTCTTGCGTGGTGAGACTGTCGACGGGGATACCACCGGTACCTCACGGAGCAAGATTGCAGGGAGATGGGCCCGGCCAACGGTCCCACCGCCTACCAGAACCAGCAAGACACAAAGTATGGCAAAACAATACAATGTGAGAGGATTGTAATAAGCAGAGTACGAAACTCTCAGTTTAGTACTCTCTGTTAGGATCCAAATAGGATTCAAAGAACCAGTAGCTCGCCTTCAGACTATAAAAGGACGCTGCGGGTACACCTTGTAAAAAACACGCACGCAACACACGACATACAATAGACGCACCCGATACTCATCAATACAACGCAACAGGCTAACGCCAACGGGACGTAAAGGCTATTACTCGGCTTCAAGTCGAGGGCCCGAACCAGTATAAAATCATCTGTCTCGTCGAAGCTTGTTGCCATAACCGTCGAGTTCTGCAACCCGTCAGGCTCCTCTGAACAAAAACACCGTCCCGGGTACCCCGGTGGTGGGCTATCGGTGATAAAACATCGACAGCTGGCGCGCCAGGTAGGGGCTTTTGGTGGATTGTACACCGAGAGTTCGGCGGATGGCACTTTCAAGATGAGTTTCACCAAGGGAACAACCTTCGTTTTTGGGTTTTGGATCTGTGAAGCGGATGGTGAAGGTCAACTCCAAAGCCGTTTGATCAGCAATCTGAAACCTAAAGACATCAAGCTCGACCTAGTGGAAGAATCTCTACTTGCTGGAAAATTCGTAAAATTTTTCAACTTCGACCCCAACTCTGAAAGGATTAGAAGAGGGCTATGAAACTAGTATGGAAAAGAAGTTGAAGAACGTCTCAAACATGAAGACATCATCATAGTCCAAATGTTGTTTCCATTTGGATTACGGAATTCTACTTCAATCATACAAGAACACGCGGAGAGAAAGCATGAATGCCGCATCCATGGAAGGAGAAACAAGTTTGACCTCGTAGAGCCGACTACTCCAACGTACAAATATCAAGGCAAGAGAGGAAAAGCGGAACAGATCGTGAAAGACTACACACCACCTAAGTATCAGAAGACGATCAACCAAGGTTACAAAGCATACTAGTTGAATCCCGCACACGATTGGCGAGAAGAAGAACTACCCTTCCAAGAGGGGAAAGAACTCGAATTCTCATCTGAAGATTCTGAAGAAGAAGAATTCATAGTAAGTAGAAAGAAGCTATGGAAGAGAACCATCTGCATGGCTGAGGCTATAGAGTCAACAGAACATCCCAAAGCACCAGAAGTACACTCTTCAGACGGATCTGAGGCTGAAATCTCACCCGAAGAAAGAACATATGAAGAAGAAAGCGAAGAGCATAAACAATAAAGGTTAGCGAGAAACCAGCGCCGAATTAGCTGGAAAAAAGCAAAGAGGAAGAAGCTAGCCTGGACCAAGTACAAGGCGGACGTGCTAGCCTACAACAAAAAGAAGGTGGAAAAAGAAGTCACGGAGGTCAACACGCGAGAAAAGATTGAAGAGATCACAAGACAACTCGAAGCACTGAAGAAA
>JAKNSH010077003.1:0-16449 GCA_027790015.1 Cymbopogon flexuosus
AATGATACGGTATAGTACAGGAGTACGTAAACACAAATGACGTTGAAGTCCTGTACACAGTGCTGGTACTAGGCTCTCTCTTTGCTAAAAATTCTAACCCATCTCCATCGTATCACCATCACATCGATCTTTGACCGCATGCATAGAGCATTAAATGTAGATAAAAAAGTAACTAATTACATAATTTAGTTCTAAATCACGAGACGAATCTTTTGAGCCTAGTTAGTTTATGATTAGACAATATTTGTTAAATACAAACAAAAGTGTTACAGGAGTTTGAATTCTTTCTAACTTCCTTCGTCGAAGAGAACAAGGCCCTAGTTGAACAAGATGAGCACGTACGTATGTACTCGACGATGTTGGGGCCGCCCCCTAATGCAAGTAGTGCTAAGTTCTCTGTCCTAAAATTTCTGTCGTTTTTGTTTATCGAAAAATAAATATGTACATTAAAAATACTTCTTCCATCCCAGAAAACATGCAACTATGTGTTGGTGTTGGGTGCCATTAAAAATAGTGTTTGTTTAGTTAAATTTCTATCAAATATTATTCACATTATAGCTTTAAATTAATTTATTAAAAAAATCATTACGTAATCAATCTAATATATTTATTTGATAACATAAATATTGATAGTTTTTATCTGTAATTAATCAAACTTGAAATAATAAATTATATTACTGTGCTAGAATTGCATGTTTTTGAGACGGAGGGAGTATTAATATTTATGGCCCATAATCATTGTAAGATTTTTCAATATAATTTTCTAATAAATTTACGTGAGGATACAAATGTTGAACGTACTTGGTATAAATCGAATCAAATTTGGGACACGAAAACAAGAAATGAGTACTTACTAATAATAAATCTATTTATTTAATTTATTACTGCAGTAGTAGCAAGTACAGTAGGAGTACATGCAACAAGTTACCAGGAGTCGAGGACACCCTATCATTGTACTCTTACACATACTTACGGTGTAGTACTACGTCGAACAGAGGAACTCCACTCTCCACTGTTGACGACAGCGATCTGCCCCGATCCGGACACGCACTAGTTGCATTGCAGTTGCTTGCGGCCGTACAGTACAGTACACCGCGCCGCTACCACCACTACGTGTAGCGTAGGAATAGGAGCGTGTAACATCCGCGTACAGTACGTACTGTAGTACGTAGCGTAGCGACGAGCGATGCGGGATCGGACGGTGTCGTCGTTTTCGTGTCCAGTTGGCGTCATTTATGCTGCCATGCACCCCGTCACTGTTGCCGCTACGCGACGTGACGCGCGGGGGCCTGCCGGATCCCATTACGCGGATGTCTGTTTCATCGGCGCTCCGATCGTTTGCCGCCGATCGCCGGCGTTTCCCGTTTTGGCCCGCGTTCGTCGCGGTGCGCCGTCGTCTGATGCCATGTGCAGTGGGTGGCCCAGTGGGAAGGTTGGCAAGAGAGACAAGGCGACATGAACAGGCCATCCGCTGTTTCGAGAGGTTGGATCGCGCTGCGCGTGCTCACATCACATGCGTGTGTTGGCCGGCTCTTTTTGTGACCGAGGTTACTGTGAGTCTGTGGCAGTTTTACTGTGGGATCCGTGCGGGTTTTACAAGAGGAATCAGTGGCAGGGTTTCAAAGATTGCCTCGGGATCGGCGGTTTTGACCGGAAGCTCGCAGCGAGCGAGAAATACTCTGTAGTGGGCAGTGGGCACTCGCAATCTGTATTGGTGTCAGATCTAATTGACCGGGTCGATCATGGCGCTCAGGTGACAACGAACGAACGACACGTGCCGTACCAGACGAGATTGTGAGGATTAGGACACAATTTTCTTTCTAATTCTTTTTCTGATGAACCGGCGGCTCGTATTATCGATTATTGTCCATTGTTATCATTGCACCTCAACACCTCGGAACGCAGAAGAAGAATGCACATAACAAATGGGTACATGAAGCAAACCAGGTAATCTGGGTTGCTGGTTAATTCTAACACCACGGCCTCACATGAACAACAACGGTTGCAGCCTTTTAAAACTGACAATCATTTTGAGGCTCAACTCAGCAAAGCGCTCGCGAGTACCAGACATTCGCACCACGACTCGACACGAATCACCATCGTCCTCGACGGCCTAGTCATCAAGTCCTCCAAAGTCTATGCTTGACTTGTTGATCGCCGTCTTAACATGGTCATGGGCCTCCCCAACGACAAAGTTGCTCTAGGGGCGTGGAGGGGCGCCTGCCCTAGCTATTGGCTACAACGCACCACACCCTAGGACCTCCTCTTCTTCCCTATCTACGGGTGCCTAGGACGCGAGCTACCGAGCAAAGCCCTTGCCATGGCGACGAGCGAGAATGCGAGATGGAAGAAGATGACCTGTTGCCGCATGCTGGGGCATTGGGCTTGTTTCGGTCACGTTGGTTTAGCCCGACCCGACTTGGTCTAATTCGCCAATCGACCAAGGAAGACTCCGCATCCTGTCATCCGTCGTCCGTCTCCACCCTAGTCCCCACCTGTCGCATGCCCGCCACAGCTCTATAATCCACTCGTCGATCGCTGCCAGTCGTTAGTGGGCAGCCATCGTAACACCATCCTTCTGCTTGCCGGTAGCCACGGTGCCACCAGGTTGATCAACTTATTATGTAAATTTGAGATAATATCTTGTGCCGTTGGCCCATCTTTTCATCATAATTTGTGTGACTGCAGCTTTCTAACTATAATTTTAGTGATCGTAGTATGCAAAGACAGTGTGATTTGGGCTGAAAGCTTTTACGCTCGCCTTCATGTCAAAACTTGCCTTGGCTAAATTTTTTCTCTAGCTCCGTCATTGGGCCTCCACCACATCACTTTCTGGTCCCTCAGTCCAAGCCCCGACGTCCATCATTCATCGCTCCCAGTGCATCAGCACGAACCTGCTTGACCTTCACATTCGTCATCGACCACCGTCTCCAAGCTCCAGGGCTGCGCACCATAAGCCACGGGACATATTGCATAACCCAAACTCATGACTAGGTTAGTTGACCCTAAAACGTTTTACTCATGTTGATAATTACTTATCACAAACAGAACCAGGCCTTGTTCTCTTTGCAAAAAATTGCAACCCGATGAATAGTACTATTTTCGTCTTATTTGGCAAATATTGTCCAATCATGGACCAACTAGGCTCAAAAGATTCATCTCGTAATTTCAAACTAAACTGTGTAATTCGTTATTTTTTACCTACATTTAATGCTCCATGCAAGCGGTTAAAAATTGATGTGATGGAGAGAGTAGGAAAATTTAGAATTTGGAGGTAAAGAGGACAAGGCCCCACATGCATAAATAGTGACCATGTGTTCCCACTCTTCCTCGCTGGTTATTGTGACAGCTTTACTCTGGGGTGTACAGTACACGTAGGAGTACTATGCCACAAGAGGAATCAGTGGCGGGTTTCAAAGATTGCCTCGGGATCAGCGGTTTTGACCGGAAGCACGCAGCGAGCGAGACGAGGTGGGCACTCACAAATTAATCCCACCAACACAGCAATGTCTTCGGTGCGCAACCAATGCGTGGTGACGTCGCCCGGAGCTGACCCAACCTGGGAAGCATCGCCCTCGGAACTGCCGTCTGGAATTCATAGTCTGCACTCTGCACGGCCATCCGGTCTTCCCGAGCGTAAACAACACAGATCAAAGGCGGCATGCGTGCGTGCCTCGGCGTGACGTCGAGCCGCTTCGACCAACAACCGATATGATCCCGTCCGTCCTCGATCGCTCGCCTCGCCTAGCTCGCGTCGCTTCTCACCTCACGTGGAAGCGGGCCGGCAACGCGCCCGTGCATCGCGCGACCGACCCAGGTGCCGCCGCCGCCGGCAGCGCGCCTAGCGATCCGCAGCTCAGGTCAACGGCAAAGTAGCGATTCCTGTATGGGCATGCCATGGCACCATCCATCCCTTCCCACCCGCACACGCTTCTCTTATCGTTACCAACCACCTTCTCCTACACCTCGCGTCGAGCCGAGAGGGCGCGGAGGCTACCCGCGGCTGACACGCACGTAGTCTGCCCCAATGAAGGCGCCGGCCGGCGGTTCGGCCGTCACGTCGGCAGCCACAGCCAGAAGGCCGGCGCTCGCACAGCGACGCGGCCGCGTGACATGCTACACATCTCACTGCGTGCGCAGGCAGCCAGGCTACAAAAGCAGGTGGCAAGCACTAGCAAAACACAGTGGCCTATGAGCGCGATGACGCGGCAGCGACGATGACACCACCGTTTCATCCCGCTGTCCTCTTCCGGCCTGAAAGAACCAAGCCATGCCATCTGACAGCTCCAGTGCTTCTGCTCGTCGATCCCTTCGTGCTCAAGGGATCTGACTTGCACACAACAGGACAAAAACAATAGTGTGGTCATGAGCTCATCGACAAAAAACAATAGGGTGGTCATGAGCTCATCATCATCTCAACGCAATTTTGGTTGCAGGCCCCTTTCAATTCTTGACGACTGTACTAGTGTGGTTTGGTGTTGGGCACCAACCCAAGTCCGAGGATACTAGCCAATTCCGGCAAACACGCACTTGGTCAGTGCTCAGTGGGTTTAATTATCGCATTATATTGGTGTAAGATCTAATCGACCTGCTCGATCAGAGCACTAAGGTGACAACGAAGTACACGTGACGTATCAGATCAGATTATTATGAGGATGATTAGGACGCACTTTTCTTTCTATTTTTTCTGGTGACGATGACAAGTCAACAAAGAACTTGTAGCTCTTTAGCATCGACTATTGTTAATTGTCATCATTGCAGCTCGACGCATCGGTAATCAGGAAGAGAATGCACGTGACAATTGTCATGGTTACAATTTGCTGATATGAATTTTATACGAGCTAGCAGAGGTGTTCCATGGCAGCATTTCCTGACCTGGATTTATACGAACTAGCAGAGGTGTCCTTACTCCTTAGAGGTGCCCTAATTGCCCCTAAAAAAATAGAGGCGCCCTAATTGCGTTGCACTGCACCGGACACACGTGAAGGCCTGGGCCAGCACGCGCCCGTGCATCGCGCGATCCAGTTCAATAGTCCCACCGTCTGTGCCATGTTCGCCCGCTGACCGAAACCTCAGAACCAAGATTGCACGCGACCGACACGACGTTGGATCAAAAGTGCGAGTAGCACAGCAAAAGCGACTGGCCGTTCAGCCGTCACATCGGCGGCACCAAGCACAAGCACCACACAGCGTGGCGAACAATGAACATTCGAAAGGCTGATGCTACCGCTAGCATAAAACACAAGCACCAAACCTATAGATGCAAGCTCCACTCCTTGATGCTTTCGGTTCAAGCGATCTGAGCACCCATGTTCACTGCAGTTTTGGTTGGGGATCCCTTTCAGTTCAATGTGGGGGGAACCGCGAGTTCTCAAATACAATCATTCCAGCCATTGCTCTCCTGGTCAATGCATAGTTAATGGTTTGCTTGCTGTTAGATCCGACGATCTGACATCACTCAGGTCAGATGGGACACAAGGGTACAAGGATTATAATACACATTTTTTCTTTCCATTTTTTTCGTGGTGATAAGATGCCAAAGAATGAGGGCCTTTTATCATGGATTTTGCTATCATTACAACACAATACCTGAGCAGTCGGCAAAAGGAGAATGTACAACGTCTGCAGTGGATCCCCCACTTTTGGCGGGGGCAATACAAGGAGCATCTGAGGTTGCCGATTGTGTCGGCAGCAAGGAATGGATTGAGCCTTTTGGCCTTTTGATGTACTGTCTTCAAAAAGAATGGGGTCAGTTGGGGTCCTTCTAACATTCGTCTATCGATACCGCCTTGGAGGCATCCAGGTAATTCAGTCGGCAGGTACCTAGGAGAAATTCTGGGAGTTCTTCATATGTGTTGCCCTGCATGAGGCAAATCATCAAATTAAAGCATGTACTATGAGATAGAAAGAAAACATAAATCTTCTGTGATCTCTAAGGATGTATGGTCAACCTCAAGGCGAATTTCATGTGACCAGGCGTTTTGTGAATTAGCTAGTTACATGATCATCATAAAAGGCGGCCGCCGGCCATTTGTGCTTAAGAAGAACTTCTCACGTAGGTCGAGAAAAATCCCCGGACCCCTGCCCCACCCCCGACACAGGGCACCATCACCCCGTGAGAACTGGCCAGGTGGGCTGGGTGTAACCACCTGTGCTTTGGCCGTGGGACAGACAAGGGGATTTTTTTAACCGCGATATGAAAAAGGACGTACCCAGTGCCATAGGCTCCCGCATTGCAGCCTTTCCCGCACAAATGTGCAGAGGCTAGGGCTTAAACCCTGGACCTCTTGGTCACAGGCGGTAAAGCTCTACCGCTTGCACCAGGGCGGCTTGAAAACTTGAAAAAATTCACTCACATGGGGAGTCGAACCCAGGACCTGTGGAGTGCCACCGAGGGGCTCTAGCCAGTTGGGCTAGAGGCTAGTTGGCAATCTTCTGTGATTCTATTGATGCATGCTCAACCTCAAGGCAATTGTTATGTGAACAGTGAATTAGCTAGATGCACGACGGTTACCTGTACCAAGAAGGCCATTTCGATCACCAGATTGTTCAAGTAGCCAAGCACTAGGCTCACGACACCTCGTGCCACTGTAGATGAACCTATATCAACTCCAAGCTGAAAAATTACAGGCAAAGCTGATCAGAGCTGAATATAGCTTAGCTTCTGGGATCACACAGAACATATATTTATGTTGTAATAATAACATGCAACAATTGTAAGAAAAGTATAAATCCAATGGATATGTAACAAATCATAAGCAACCTCTAGAATATTTGTTTTCCTTATAAAAAAAGAAGATATAATAGTGGTAAAACAAATTGAAGCTGACATTACTTTGCTGTTGTATGCTATGCAGGGAGAAATATATAATCATAATAACAAGTCAAATTAACTGCTCCAAATCCAGTAGGAATGAAAAGCACACTGCAAGGCTGCATTGGGATGATAAATCATAGCAGAATGCAACAACAGAAGCTAACATATGACATGCTTTTATACCTCCAAATAGTTGTTTCCACGGAAATAATTGATTTCTAATGCTTGTCCAACCAAGCAAGCTTTCTTGCCCACACTCTGTTTAACAATCCAAGATCCCTAAATGGACAAACATTCCAAACATAAGGCATCAACAGTTTACTGAGTACAAAAAAAAAAGGGTCTACCCAGTACCGTAGGCTCCCGCACTGCGGGGTCTGGGGAAGGAAAAATAGGCAACAGCCTTTCCCGCACAAATGTGCAGAGGCTGGGGCTTGAACCGTGGACCTCTTGGTCACAGGCGGTAAAGCTCTACCGCTTGCGCCAGGGCCGCCCTTAACAGTTTACTGAGTACAGCTTAAAACAAATCAAAGAAGGCTCAAAGTGCAAAACAAACCTTTGAGATGTAAGGGATGAGCTTGAATCTTGAATTTCTGAATGCATCATCTCCGTTTACAAATCTTTCAAGCAGAGGGACCTTTTCTAATGGTGTATCCATCATATAATACAAAGCTAAGCTGTATGTGGTTGAACCAGGAACCTGCATCCATCGGGTTAGCAAGGAATTAAAAATCATTATACAGCATGTGACATATGAAGTATCAACCCATATATACACCAAGAAAAATATCTCACCTGTATGTTTACGACGAAGAAGAATTTGGTGCCTCCTTGTGCTGCACATTTCTACATAAAAGCTATTGGTAAATATCCTCATTACTTCTGAAGTCCTGATGAAACAAAATTACTGGCTTTAGCATAAGATACCTGGACTAATCCCCCAGGGCGACCAGCTAGATCATCCTCACGCTTATCAGACTTTATCCAATCGGCACCTACCATTTGCATCAGGGTACTATTTGCCTTGATCTGTCAAAGTTACACGTAAGTTGCATCAGCATCATTATGGTAACTTCAACCATCGATTTAGGATTTATATTGAACCACGGTGTTTCCCTACAGTTTACTTTTGAAAAGGTAGAAGTAGTGATAACATGTCTAGTGACAATTATCCTGTAAACTGCACTTCCCCACAGTAATCCACTACCAAGGAGGTTCAGGTAGTTTTGCACCTAACTAAAATATTAAATTTCCTTTTTTTTTTCAGGATTTGATCTTTGCAGCATATCAAGCAACCTTTAGACGATCGTGCAAATAAGTCTCTCCCCGGATTAAGAATGTCGTAGGATCTGTCATTGCCCAAGTAGAAGGTACTGTATAGCTCGAATCTTTTGGAAGAGTATATCCATAGCAACATGGTCCATTATCAGCATCTGCAGCTCCCTGTAAGTCAACGTATCCTCTTTTCTGGACTAAAATAGAGGAAAAGGAGGAGGAGAAAGATCAAAACCGGAACAAAAGAAAAAAAAAACATTGGTCACTGGGCAGTCACTGTAACACACCTGCAAGATCATGCAACCTTTTTACAAAAACAGCAGCGGTGGACAATTTAGCATGACGCTGATCCTGCAGAAGAAATGTGAAAACATTAGATATGACATGTAAAAATAGTGACGACTTTGTATGTCCTGTTAAGTAGTGTCATCCTTTGTAATTAAGTTGCTACTCACAGTTACAGTTCACTGTTCTGACTCCTGACATATAAAGTTCTAACCTTTTCAAGCATGGACACATTCGGTATGAACTCTTATTTTGATTGTCGAAAATGTAGAAGCTATAGTATGTACTAAGAGGGCTGCAAGCACACTCAATGTAAGCTGAATATTCAGAGAGAACTTTTTTATGGGTCATTCAACATCATTGGTCTTGAAATTTGAAAATGCCACAGAATTTTCAAGGGTTTAAAATAGGTTGTCAGCATATTGCTATAAACCACACAGACACATCTTTACTGACCAGAAGATAAATAGTACCACAGGCTCAGATCTGTACTATGACCAGAAGATAATAGTTAAGGAGATGCAATGTAGAAGAACTGACTTTGTGAATAAGAACAATGGTAAGTTATTAGCATGGCAAACTTTGATCATGCAAATACAATGAACTCACCGAAGCATGCGTGCTCTCATCAGAAGGAAACACAACTTCTCTCTGATCATATTCTGATTCATCTGGCACATCAAAGAACTCATCTGCCGCATCATTAAGTTGAACAAAGGAACCGGTACTGCTTAAGTGCCTGTTAGAACCTCCCACTGATCCTTCAGTAGGACCCTCAAGTCTTCTGTTCTCATTTTCTTGTTGAATTTCCAAATTTATTCGCTGATTTTCACCTTGTGGTAGTCCCATGTCTCTGGTCAACTCACCAGATGAGAACTCCATGCAAGCACAATTACCATTTTTTGCTCGGAAGAATTCTCGTAGTGCTGAAAAAAGTAGTTCGCAGAGTATTATCAAAATTTGCAAAAAGAGAAATTTAATGTTGCATCAGGCAAAGATGTATAGACGTAATGTAAGACATACCTGCTACTCTGCCTAGCATCCGTATAGTGATATATTTGGCAGATGATGTAAACAGATAAGACTTCCAGAATTTCCAATCTATGGCAAGCATGTGCTTTACAACTGATTGTCTTCCTTGATTGACTGGTGATATTACATAACCTCCACCTAAATATTCAAAAAGGCACATATATTAAGTGTAAGCAAATAAAATAGAAAGTTTAGCTCCCACAGAGATTTGACTGAAAGTAAAGCATACATTACTTTTAAGACATGCACGGATGTAACCCCTCTCAGGACGACATTTGTAGTGGAAAACAGAGTGGTATAGAATTACTGAAAATTCAAGATAAGTGTCAGATCTAGATAGCTGCAAGTAAAATATATGTATATCACTTTTTGTCAAACAATAGTACCGTAAGTTCCATCATCTTCTCGCCTCCAATATCGTCTAAGTAATAGATCTCTCTTTCTCATTCCCCTGAAAACTAAACATAATGCAATTACAACTTAATAACAAATCACGCATATAAAAATAGCAGGATAATTAATCCAGCACCAGACCATGGTAACCAATCGCCTCTTAATTTCTTGTGGATTATGTCTGTATGCCCATCAAGATGCTCGACCACCTTTCCTTCCCGCAAACAGAAGTCCCATCTAAAAAATGATTTCAACTATTAATTGGTTGGAAAAGAAACAAAATTAAGTCAGGCATATGCATATCATTGTCATCTGGCCTTGAGTTTATTATTGAGAGAACAGTAGATCAGGTAGTTAACTAAACAATTTGGAAATACATAAATAACAGTTCAAAACAAAAAACTAAAGCAGCCTAGGAGGAACTAGGTGGCATTTATTAAGGACAAAATACAGGTTCTTGATGAGTTTCTCTACTTTAGCTGAACTGTTAATGTATCTAGAGAGGGAATGAGTACATTGCTTTTTACAAAGTTTGTGCTTGTTGATGCTCACCTAGTTTTCTAAAAATAGTATGAACAAGCACAAATAGGTGGCGGCTTAAACAACTTCCTAAACTAGCATCTATTCTAAACCTGAGATTTCTTCTTCCAATATGTTAGAAATGATAACTAACAAGTTGGTGTCAAGAAGCAGCAGTACCGTGGTCACTGAGCAATACACAGAGATACTGCTGTGAATCTGAAAAGTTCTCCCAGGACGCTCACCATTTGCAATGTTGGCGTTGCCACGTTGCCCCTAGAAATGGAGGTTAAGGAGGGCAAGTTCCTGAAAGGGCTGTTTCTCTAGGAGGAGAGGACAAACCTATGGTCTTCCTATGTCTAGTGCGGTATAGGGTCCAAACTCTCAAAAGGAAAGTGTTCCTAAAAGCAAAGGAAGTAACTGGCAGAAACAGTCAAACACAGCAACTTGTAGCTTGGCAAAGGGAGATTAGGCAGTGAAGGGGTTGTGCCACTCTGGCCATGGCCAGTAGCAGCCTTGTACCCAAGCCCCTCCTGAAGTGACTTTGATCATGCCAGATCCACATTTGATTTTGTCTCTGGGTGGTGGCAGAGGAAAGCGCAGGAGTATACAGAGTGACAGAGAAGACAGACCAGCCGGTGCAGGCAAGCAAGTAGGTTGGTTAGGTCTTTAGGACCTCCAATCCTCAAGGTTAACTTTAAGTCCTTGTGTTCTATGCGAGTATTGTCCTTGTTATACAGGGTTTAATACCTCATGCCAATCAGGAAAGACACACTGTGGGCATGCATAAACAATGTGTCAACACGATTTTTAAGAAATAAAACTAGAATGTAATTCGGCGAAATAGGTGCATTAAAGAAGCTTTAAGTTGATGAGGTAAAAGTTCATTTTCTTCTTTAATGTTGTATTGCATACACATTAACTTGATATAGTTTTTTTTCCCCATATTTTCTGTAAGCAGCAAATCATCAACTTCCAGCATAAGTTGTGTTATGGGAACGTTAATACCAGAACTGCACACTAATGCTTTTACGCATATTGACAAAATGTACTGCATTCTTTTTTTCATAAATCAAAAGTTTGAGCATGGGAACAACTGTCTTACTCAGATCTTGATTGGCCAAGGGACATTAGAGTCTGGAAGACAGCCTCAGAATTCGCATCAACCACACCAACTGCCATTATAGCTGGATGATCATCCCAATACTGAGGAAACAAGCAAACTATTGTGAATAACAATACATCCATACACATGCACAATGCATTGCTGAGAACAAGATATACCTTCCCACGAGAGCCACCATCGTTTGCCTCAGTAAACAAACGCAACCCTAAAGCAAGTAAATTGGATTTTAGCAGAAACTTTATTGACGGAAACAAACAAATTTATATCATTACCGTTTTTACAGCCAAATATTGTCCATGGAGAAGGTGCAATAACATCAGATGCCATTGGATCGTTATGAGCAGAAGAAAATAAAGTCCAATCTGATAAAAAAATTCACACAAAGAAAAATAAGAACAGTGTGGCATTAAAGAACACAAGAGATCTGTTACTTCTACAAACATTGATTATTTTACTAAAATTACTCATTCAACTGAAAACTATATAAGTTACCTATTGAGTGCATGCGGCTACTGCGGCGGCTCAACCTGCAATGCCATAGTAGCCAATTAGACAAATAGAGAAGCTACATATACTATTACATAGATTATGAATACAAATTATAATGCCATTTCTACCCAAAAATACTTATAACATCACATAGAGCAAATAATTGCAATGGCTACCATTCTACAGGCAGTCAGTCAAACTCAGTCAGACCAAGACATATGTTCAAGTGTAACATATTAGGATTGGGAGTTTGCTTAACACGCAGCCTCCAAATGCCTCACGGTATAGATGATTCTTTTAACCGCGCAAGACACAGAAACCATGAGAATGTGTTTTCTGTGGCACGGGCTGGAGGCCGCGGTCACCGGTCCCAAACACGCCTTAAGACTCAGGAACCACCCCCTTGGTGCTACATCCATTTCCAAGGTCTAAAATTCACTTAGCACCCTACCCTGGGACAAGCTACAGATGCATCGCAACTCATTTGGATTAAGCCTTCCTTCACATGGGGAAAAAAAATCTAGAGTTACTATGTATGGCCCGCATGACATTATATGCAGCTACTAACTGCAGGATTTGAGTGTGAGTATAACACACCGCTACCCAACTTGAGCAACAATAGCCACTCCAACTGGACAAGGGTTTTACAAGAAGCAAATCAGGATAATCGAAACTATACTCTGCATCACATCCCTTTTAATCATCATAAACATCTTCTCCAAGTATCAATTGAAACAAAAAGATGCCATGGCAATTGGACCACCCTAAGAATGATTTGTGTTCAGAATAATAGCATATCCCTACCTTGCAGAAAAAGGGGCAGCATGGCACATCACCATATTTATGGTTGTTTTCAGGCTTTAACAAGAATTTATAGCATAAGCAAAACAAGTCTTATGTTATTACTGTTCCTGATTCCTAAGACCAATTTATCTCAACCATCTGATAAGTGATAGCATCCTTTACACTTTAATCTGCACAAATTTTGAACTGCAACTGCCAAACAAAAACTGATCAAACCAAAGCAACATAAAACTAACTTAATATATGAATGTTCCGTGGTCATTGTTACAACAATCTGTCACCTAAGCAATCCCACTAAACTAACTAGCTTTGTATAACACTGCTTCGAGTTCATATGCTGAATAAATTGCAAAACAAAGTGTGATCTGCAGGTACCTGAAAGCCTGCCATCTTCTGTGTGAACAAGCAACAATGTGCTCATCTTTTCTAGGGGACTGCTAACAGAATGGAAAACATGTCAGTATTTTATTTAACACTATGATAGCAAAGTCGAACAATAAAATAAGCAAAACTCCGACCTTTAAGGCAGACTCCATTAAGCACCTGATCCACCTAGCTGCTTCTTCCGAACTTCTCGCACCCAACTTGAAAACATTGGTGAACAGAGACAAAGGGGAATCTTACTATCACAACCAAGCAGAGCAATACAAGCTATCCGATGAAAGGAGTTGAACGCTTACTCCTTACCTTAAGTTGATCATAATGATTGGAAACATTATAAAGTGTGAATATGTAAAAGTCCTGTCAAATAAAAGATGAGGAAAATGCTTAAGACATTGTTTTATCCTTATATAAAGTAACAATAAAGAATAGGTCATACACTCCTATGTAGACTTTCTCTGCCATTGTCTGTCACACGAATACAAGAGTCAATTATTGCACTTCTAAGAGGATCCTGCACCCAAAATGGAGAAGAAGGAAGAAAAAGGAAATTGTGTCATGGTTCAAAAGAACATAGAATTGGAAAACCAAAGCTTCATGCAAGAATTGAACGTAAGTTTCAAATATTCCAAGTTCAGTTTAAGCTCGGAGGAGCACATAGACAAATCAGCATTTATCCCAGTGATCTAGTTTATATTGCCAAGTCAGCAATGTTGTCATAATCATAATCCCTCGCTCTCTTTCTAATTGCCTAAACATGGAGCAACAAACGAGAATCAATGCAAGATTCTGCAATCGTGTATGTGGCACTGGCGAGCCAAAAGAAAAAAGTAGTACAGATGCCATATCCTTCAGAAAGGACGGCATGCGTGATCCCTATATGGAAGCCACTATAAACTCTGGCAGAGGCAGTCTAGAGTTCAATGAATGAATGCAACCTTTCAACTTCAAATGTTAGGTACAATTAGTTTCATTCCACACAACAGCAACCCTAATTTCAACATTCTGATAATTGAACTGAACAACACTTTTTTTTTTTTTTTTTTGCTCATAAATCTTAACACGTTGCGTGAAGGTACAAACCTCGACACTTGTTGTCTCAACAACCATTGTCTCCATAACAGAGCCTTGGACTTGGACAAGACTTGGCTTACAAACAGTCCAAACTGAATATTGGGACCACTGTTCTAGTGCCATTCCGGGTCAGGGCATCGAATCATTGCTTCCTACTTTCGGAGTGCCATTAATCCCGAGTATAATCCGAACAGAGGAACGAACAAACAGCGGCAGGCACGCGATGCAATTGAGCTACATAATTCGCATGCATTTATAACAACCCAACAACGGACGCGCAACGAACAGAAACCAACCAACCAACCCCAAATCAACTTTCTCTTCATCAGAATTAACATCCGGATTCCATTCGAGCACCAGAACAGATCACCGAAACGGTGGAGGAAAGCGTCAGGGCCGATGGAGCGATTGCGTCCACGGAACGGACAAACGCCCCGGATCCCCGACCAACCAACCAACCCACGAAATGCGAGGAAAAATCAAGGCGATTCCCGCCGCCAACACAGAAGAGGAGAAAACCACCGTACATGGAGATGGAGGCGTGCGTTGCCGTTACGTTACCTCGCGATTGGAGGATGGCGCGGACTTGAAGCAGCGGAGCGCGGCGTCCTCGAGCACGAAGTAGCGCTTGCGCGAGTACTGCAGCCCGAAGCGGTTGGATCGGATCAGGTACAGCCAGCCCTCCATCCGCATCGCCTCCTCCGCGGCGCCACCGGCTGCCGCGGCGTCAGGCGGCGGCGTCGCCACCACCGCCGCCGTGTCCTCCACGACCGCCACCTCCGCCCCGCCAGCCATTCGCCCCACCGCGCTGGCTGCCTGCCCCCGCCGAATTCGAGCCCGCAGCAGCGCGCCTGCGCCTCCGCTCCGCCACGCCTGGCTTGGGATTGGCTTGGCTTGCGGCCGCGGGGCACCTCCTCCTCCTCCCTGCGCTGCGCTTTTGTTTCGTTCTCCGCAGTCGAATTGAATTGAGCGCAGGCAGGCAGGCAGGGTGGCCAGAGGGCCGTCTGCCCGCGTGGGTCCCGCCGGCGGTGGGGCCCTGCCGTGCTTTTCTTTTTCTTTGTTTTTCCCTCTCTGATGATGCTGATGGATGAGCTGTTACTACTTGTTCCGCTGGCTTGGCTGGTGGTTGAGATTTATCAGAGGAGAAGATGATGACGCAAAACGATGAAATGAGGGCTGGGTGCGTGGCCTACACCTCGGCTGCCTGGGTGCGTGCCTCGGAATTTTCGGTGGAAAAACGGGGGGTGACTGCGACGGGTTTCTGCGGGAAAGGATCGGGTCGTTGATTTGGTGAAGGCGTTATATGGGGTTAGGGGTGCAAATCGGTGATCTTGCATCTCTAAACCTCTCTAATTTAAATATTTATACTGTTTCTTTAATTTTTTTTAAAAAATAGTATAAATATTTTAATAAAGAGGTTTGGAGGTGCACCTAAAGATTACTTCTTTGCACCTTTATATGGGTGCAGCCTTGCAGGAGAACACGGTGGCAGGTTGGCGAGTGAAGAATTCCCCAACCATTTTGGGTTTTGATTTGAGAATAGGGTTTTGTTTGAGGTGGCAAATGGACGCTTTGCGTCTTCAGCTTCTACTTTGAGTTTTTTTTTTCGTTCTGAATAGTTGTCAATTTTTTTTTCTCCTAATAGTGACAATTTGTCTATTTTGTCCGATGAGGACCGGATGGCACGAACCAAGGGGACACGACACTGATGACAAGTTAAAACTTAAAACTAGCGCACATAAATTTTGAGATATTTCTTTCACATACTCCTACTAGGTAGATACTCCTAGTATTTCTTTTGACATGACTGGTACGGAGTAGGAGGGAGAGGAAAAAAAAAAGAATTCCTACTGATACCTTTATGATGTTCCGAAATAGTACTAAGGTCTTGTTTGGATCACTTTAAAATTCCAAATTTTTACACTCTATCTCCATCACATCAATCTATAAACGCATGTATGGAGTATTAAATGAAGGTTAAAATAATAACTAATTACACAGTTTGGTTGTAAATCACGAGACGAATCTTTTAAATCTAGTTAGTTCATAATTGAACAAAAATTGACAAATAAAAATAAAACTGCTACAGTACTAGTTTTTCTAACTTTTGGAAATTTGTTGCAATCCAAACGATGCCTAATGATACTTATGTTTGGCAAACCAAGGCACTCAACATATGGCAACCCCCCCCCCCCCCCCCCCCCCCCCCCCCCCTCACTCACACCACACAGCGCAAACTGGCGCTGCGCGGAAG
>JAKNSH010077161.1:0-11104 GCA_027790015.1 Cymbopogon flexuosus
CTGCCAAATTTTATTATGAAAAAGCCCTTTGCTGAAGTTGTTGCTGGCACCACATCAAAAGATTCTGAGTTTCCTGCTCTTCAGCAGACGAAACCACCAAAACCTGGTGGTCGAAAAGATGAGCGCCAAATGAATATAGGAGACCAGACTAATGGCCTAGGTCATGCAGCTGTCAGCCAAGGGCCTGTAGCTGAAACTGACTATGCGAAAGCAACCAGAAACAAGAGTAGTGAAAATGCTGATGGGAAGCCCTTTTTACAGATAGGGAGCAATATAGTACCAGTTATTGTTGGAAATGAGACTAGAGAAACTAGTCAGCCAGTACAACAGTTTGTTGTGTATGTTGGATTTGAGCACGAGTGTCCCTATGGTCATCGCTTCTTACTGTCAGAGAAACATATGAAGGAGATTGAGTCTTCCTGTTTGCAGTATCAAAGACCTCAGCTAAACAAAGAAGCAGAAGGCAAGCATGTACAAAAGTTGCTCCAAAATGCATCTGGTTTAATAGCATCTGCAGTGGACATAAACAGTGCACGGAAAAATAGTAAGCCATTGGAATCATCAGGGAGAAACAGCCAGCAGCCATCACTGCAGCTGAGGTTTGATGCAGAGACCTCACGGCCTTCTCCTTGGCTTTCAGATCCACAGAATGGCAAAAGGGGGGAGCATTATTTTCGCAGCATTACAATTGATGATGGTGGAGAAGCATTTTCACTGATGAACAGAAACTTGCCAATATATATGCATTGTCCACATTGCAAGATCTCAGAAAGGAAGGAACATCAAGATGTGAAGTTTGCTGGTGCTGTGTCTCAACTTCAACGGATTTTCATTGTGAGTTATAATGTTCTAACTGAAGTTTTTTTTTTCCTCACAGTAAGATATTATGAAGTATCGTCATTCACAATCTTACAGCACGAATGAAGATTTTAGTTGCTCCCTGTTTTGCATAGTACCCATTGAAGTTGAGGCATGTTTCTTGTAGTATCCATAGGGACACTTTTCTGTAATCTTGTCTTCCTACTAATATATAGGTTTTTCTTTAATGCAGGTGACACCTGATTTCCCTGTCCTGCTTGCAAGCTGCCCACTTGTACAGTTTGAGGCAAGTACACTCATCTATATTCAGCAGTGACAAACAAATAATTTCCTTTACTCACCCATATACTAGTAGTTATGGGAAGACATTGTTTTAACCTAGATGTAACAGAAAAGGTCACTAAATGGAGTTATTGCCTTTTCCCTTTTTCTTGCATCAGGGGTCATGCTTGCCATCGAATGTCTCTGATCAGGATCGAGAAGGATCATTCAATATTGGGTGCCGAGTTATCCTCCCACCTGAGAGCTTTCTTACTATGAGGCTTCCTTTTGTCTATGGTGTTGAGACAAAAGAGGGAAGTACATTTCCCCTCAAATACTTTGAGCAACAACCTGAACTGACAGCATGGCTTGTTGGAGGCACAGCCTTGCAAATCGTATCGGTAGGGGATGCCACTGAGAAAGAAACCATTATGAAGTGATAGACATGTCATCTAAAGCTTTACTGGTTCTAGCAATGTTCTAGTCACATATCAGTGATTTGCCATTGGTGAGATGATAATAACTGTTCTTTTTTCTGTCCCGCTATCATCCGCACACGGTTTTTCTTAGTTCTCCTTTGTTTTGAATAACAGTCAAGGCATTGAATAGGCCTGTTTTTGGTTTAATTCATGCAGGATGCAGGATGGATGGTTATATTCCTGTCCGAGGTTTTACTTCTACTCCTGAACTTGTGCTGCTAAGCTGCCGATACATTGCTTTATTTCACTGTGCTCCAAGCATTGTGAAAAATAGAAGTTTCGCTGATATCTACCTGGATGGTGTATATAGATGCATGCGGAGGGGACATGCACACAGGTTTGAGCTTGGTATTTCTGTACCCTTTTGATACCACAGTACTTGGCAAACTCGTCCATTGCTAAGCAGAATTTGTTTTACTGATGCAGGCAATCAGTTCTTGTCTTGTACACAAATTGGTGCCAGGAGGTAAAGTTTAGCTGGCTATGTAGGGTTGTTTTTTTGAGGACCAGTGGATCAATCCGATTCCTTGCCTGATGTGCCTTTGGCTGGGAGCTTTTGTAGTAAGATTATTAGTTGAGCTGAGCTGTTTGTAGTGTAATATTTTTTTGGTCAGTTGATGTGCTGTTTTATTTCTACTAGGCTTGATGAGAAATCTGGCCTTGGAATATAATCAAGAAGGAACTTTCTGAATGATATTGTAGCAGACGGTTGCTTGAAATGCATGGTTTCCTCAAATAAACTTGACTGTCTGCCTATATCCCTTATTCTTTCTTGTATACACGCAGTACAGGAATTTCCCACCGCAATGGGGGAAAAGATGGATTTCAGAAGTGATAACTAAAAGAAAAACCAGAGTTGTGTTGGAATAATATGGAGGGTCCAGGTTGGCATCAGCCGCTTCTGGTAGGCTGGAGAATGTTGAAGCTGGAAGGAAACGCACGAACAACTCCTGCTTGACAAGTGTAAAGGAGGCAGCAGCAGGCTGTGCGAGAAATTAAAAGGTGGACTGCGGGACGGCCGCCGTGTTGATGAGTTCAGGTCTGCCCTTTTTGTTCTTTTTCACCTGCAAAACAGGCGTTTCCACGTGATGTGAATCATTCCAGAATGGAGCCCGGAGGCGTGGCACGTTGGTTTACTCATGCTGTCAGCCCAGCTCGGCTCCAAAAGTTTCTTTCTTGTGTTTTTATCCAATCCAAAATCCTGCCTGCAGTCCATGGTATGGTATGGTACTAGTGGCTGTTGGGTGTGAAGTGAAGCATGAGCGCACGAGTTTGAGCTGCTTGGACAAGTGGCTGTGGGTGTGCTACTGCTACTGCTACCTAACCTTTTGCTTGGCCGATAGATAAGAGAGATACCTGACCTGACTTGGACTTGAACCGAACCCTCTGCTGCTACCGGACTGATGGAAATGCCAACAAACAGCTGGTTGGCTCAGAGCAGATGGAGATGGAGATCCCTTTTAGCTTAACTTTAGCTAGCTTTCTTTCCTTGTGATTGTGATCTACTACTGCAGGAAACCATGCATGATTATCCATTTATTTATCCATCATCATTCATCAGGTTTCGTTTCATGTGCACTTTCATTCAAGAACCATACATAATATATTATGCATGTTCACGGCCTTGTGTTTCCAAATTAAATCAAGAAAAGAAAAAAAACTCACATGATCTGACTGAGTATTGATCTGTGATGTTCCGTGCTTGCACAAGCAGGAGCACGTGATGATGGTGGAGCATGCATGTGACGTGGAGACTGGAGCTTGGGCTTGGCTTAAAGGTAAGCTACAGCAAAGTCTCGCATTGTACTAGTACCTGACTTGCTGAATGTGATGGTGATTGAATCTTCATCTTTACGCCTGTAGTAGGCTTGTAGCTAGCCCTGTCTGCATGAATGATCTTCAGGCAGCAACAGCAGCAGCACTGAGTGGTCTCTGTTGTGTATTATGTGTCGATGTTTAGAGAGTGATGCAGTGGTTGCAAGTCTCCAACTCCAACCAGCAGCTTCAGGGGTTGGGAGTTGGAGGAAGTTGGGTAGTGTTGGCTTGGCTTGGGTTGGGGCCGTACACTACGTGCTAGCATGGACGCCGTCCGGTCCGCCTCTGCCAGTGCACTCTGCACATGCCGCGTTCGACGCGCTAGGAATGAGGAGATGGCCGGCCGGCGCCAACATGCTCATGCTGCTGCTGCTGATGGCTGACGCTGGCGCTGGAGGTGGCCTTGCTTGGCTTTGCTTGCTGCTTGCTACCTGGTGGCATTAAACTAAATGAACCTATGGAATATTTAGTGGTGGGACCCACCGCCATCACCTTTTATATTTAAGAAAAAGAAACTTGCAGCGGCGATCAATCAGACCAACTGGGATTGGACTGGAGAGCCATGCATCTGCTCATGTTAATGAAGTAGCAGCAGTACAGGTGGTACTGCTAGCTCTCTCTGCAGCCTGCACTCGGCGGCTAATCCTACTTAAGATTAGTACAAGTAACGCCTGTGATTAATTAAGCTCAACAGCAAACTCTTCAACAAAGTCAAGGTACTCTCCATTATTAATACTCTCCTCTGCCTAAAAATATGTAATTCTTATTTTGTAAGGAGTCATGCAATTTCAATTTGATTAATTATATTCTATAAACACGTTAACATTCATGTTACCAAATGAGTATTATTTATTAATTATGAAATTTCATAATAAACATATGTCGAGATGTAAATGTTGATAGCATTTTCTATCATCCGCGTCAAACTTTGAAAAAAAAAGATTGGCTTGGTTGAACTACCTCTCCTCTCCACTGTTGTAAGCCCGTATCCTCAATGCAATCATTCACTAGTTATCTCTACAGCTAGCCATGTAGTACGTCTTGTACTATAGACTAAGCTAAGCATCATGTCGTCCCTGTTTAAGCCATGATGTCAGCTGCATGCGTTGTGACTCGTGAGAAGAAAAGATCAAGCTAGAATTAAGAGCCACCCATGTGACAGTGTCCATCTCCCACGTTTCCCCCATCTTCTCTCTTCTTTTAATTCCCCCCTTTTATTTCTTCTTATTACAACACTTGCTTTTGTGAGGTCTTTCTCCGTTACATATTTGCGACATTAGGACTGTTCGGTAGGTTAAAAAGTCGGTAAATTTTGACAGATTGAATAGTGGTATGTAAGAGAAAATAAGTTGCAATCAGCCAAAATCTGCCGTTTTCTGACCAGCAGAATACGATCATTATCCGTTATTTTGGTCACATCAATATAGTGTTGTGCTTTAGTTAGTTATTAGGTTCGTTGTGGCGAAACATACTGTCCATTTGGACACGGTGTACTCCCACATTTTATTAATTAGTGCTATTTTCTCCCGTGCTTATATAGGGTATGGGGTCTATATGTTCATATATATGGGCGATTACAGGTGCATATATAAATGTGCATGCATATCTAAAAACATATAATAATGTTGTACAATTGATATAATAATATTAATATAATAATGGTACCATTGCTTCCCTTCATAAACAAAACATATTTGCCTTACTAATGAGATTATACTAATCAACAGAGTAGTACTTTGTTTGAGACACATGAAACATACTCTCGACGTCCCTAGATAAATTAACTTCTTTTTTTGTGACTGGTCGATAAATTAACTTCTAAAATTGTTCTAAGTCAAGCTTTAATTTCTTTTCGACCGATTTTATATATAAAAAAAGAGTAGTAACACCGGTGACACAAAAAAATGTAGTGTGAAAACTTACTTCATGTTGTATATACTTGTATTTGATCATATACTAGTTTTATGTCATAAATATTGGTCATTTTTTCTTGAAAAGTTCAGCCAAAGTTTAAAAAGGTTATCTTAGGACAACTTCATAAGATGATTTATTCAGATAAAGATAATATACAAGAACATTATTAGGTGATTCAATGAGAGACGACAACAAGTAAAGCATTTTTCCTAGTAGCTAGTTTGCTGGAACCCAGAGAGAGGTACTTACAAGCCACTACTTGTATATATAATATACTCCCATCTAGAAGCTACAGTAAGCCACTTAAAAGAAATAATAATGTTATTAGTACTTTGCACATAAAAAAAAGTAATGATGTTCTCCCTGCTGCCCATGTGTCTTAATAATCAATATAATTTCTAGAATATGTATATACGTGCTCCTTATCAATAACAGAAAAAGTCGGTGGGCGGTCGATGTAGTCATGCACAAAGACGTACAGCTTGGTACAAAACGATCGCAATTTCACAAGCTAAGGCAAAGCGTGGTCGTACCTTGCGCACAAGTCCATCTCATATACTTGACTCTGGCACGCATATGTAATTTAATTTGTTTAAGAAAGAAAATTATTTTTTAAAAAAAAACACGGACGTGTCAATTAGCTAGCTAAGCGTGGCAACACGCACACAAGGTGTAGCTATAACTTAAGGCCCTGTTTGATGTCTCCCTAGTTTAATAACTAAAATGAAGGACTAAACCCCTATGGGTTTAGTAGACTAAAATAAAAGAGACTAAAATATGAGGTTTAGTCTCATTTAGTCACTTTTAGCACCTATTGGGTGACTAATTATAGGACTAAAGTGGTTTGTTTATTTTTTAGTCAGTTTATTTGAAACTTTAATCCCTAAAATAACTAAAGATTAGTCTCTAGACCGGTGGTTTATTATTTAGGTTCATGGCGTGTCTCTACTGTTATTAGTACGGACAGTATGTGTACACATCAATCCGGCGGCTCGTTTTGAAATTGCACCGATTGTGAACTCCTTTCTTCTTCTAAAATGAAATGACATGATTTTGAACTACTCTTGACTTTAGTGACCCGGCTTGGTAGGCTCCGCTTGTTAAGCTAGCTCAGGTTAACATGGGTTTCGAACGATTCAGAAGACTATGATTTGATAAATAAAAAGCCGTCGATCATCACCGAATCCATTAGAATCAGAATTTTTCACTGAAAACAAGCCTATATTTTATTAATTAAGGCTATAATGTGTGAGATTCACGGCTAATAATGAATATATATGAACCGATAAAAGTATGAATTAATAAAATCGTTTTTTTATATTAGACAAAATTTATAAAAGAAAAATATCAGAAGCAGCAGCCCCCGCCCAGCAAGACACGTGAGGGGGATGGAATTGGATGTTGTCAAAGCTCAGTGCATGTTTTTCCTTTCCCTGCTTTCAGCCTATACTCACCTAGCAGCAGTTGTTGGTCCACGCATGTGTACCATCAATTCCCGCCTCCAGGAATAGAGAAAAAGAACAAAACACGCACATGAATATGATGTACCACATACACTCATCGGCCGGTAAATCGATCAATGTCATATCTAAAGTACATATAAAAACTTGGACACTATATATACTTTTTTTTTCGAAAGCACGCATTAACACATGTTTCATGACGAGGGACCTGTACAACACATATGGCAGAACACAATTGGTGGTGGGATGTCTAGGTTGTACTAAGGGATAAACCAATTGTGCGACGGGAAAGGGGGCACAGTTCAAGCGATCAACGCGGTGAGCAGAACCAGAGAGTTGTAGCCTGCGTGGACGAACATAGTCAAACGTGTTGCTGTTGCGTTCCTTCTGTAGGTACCAGTACACCATACATATATAATCTATAATAATTTTATTTTTTGAGAAACTAGAGGGTCTAAAGTTTTGTATATCGAAAGAAATAGTTAGACGTCTATAGTAGCAACACGTGAGGGGGGATCGGATCAGACGCCGCCATGATTCACCAGCAGATGAGATGCTCATCGTCTTGCACTGAATTTTCAGTATTCCCCGGCCAGTCTGGTTGGAGAGCCTGCTGCCAAAGCTAAGTGCACGTCACGGAAAGTATTGCCTGCCGCCGCCGTTGCCGGCCGGATATGATATTCCCCTGCTGCTGCAGCTATCTACAGTAGTATCTATCTGCTGGTATAGGCGCACGCCTTCAATCCCCACCGCCATCAGCGGAGAAAGGTAACAAAACATAATGCACACGCACACAAAAATGTACATGCACGTAAATGTACATGCACGTAAGTAACCACAGCAACGAGATGCAGATGCCACGTATATGCATGTGGAAAAGAAATTAAACAAAAATCTGTGCTACACAAAAGAGAGCTAACTTCAATTGTCAGGTTTAGTCCAAAGTATACCCTGGCTACACAATAGCTAAAATGTCAGCTATTTAGGACAAGGAGCAAAGTATGACAATTCTTATCAGTTATATAATACTCTATTTTTTAGTTGAGTTAGCTGCTCTAAGGCCTTGGTTTGCTATGGGTTCTGGTAGACTTAGGTCTAAGGGGATGCCGGCTTACGAGTATTGCGAGATGGTGGATTGGATTCGCCACACATTCTAACATCAATCTATCAACATTTTCCACCATCTAATCTTAATTTGACTGTCCATATAGTAATTGTTCGTGCTATTTCACATCATGTCCTTTTTTTTTGTTTTTTCTTACTGCGCCACTTCTCTCAAACCCTCCTATTTTCAGTCGCTCTAATCATCTTGTTTTGAAGTTCTCTCACCCTTGACATGATCGGCACAACCACCTGTTTCCTCCATCACACGTCAGCGACACCCTACCTTGTGTTCACCTAGCCGCCCTGCCTACCTCCTCGGAGATCTTCGAAGCTAGAGGACACAATTCAGCCCCTGAAAACCCCTTCCAAATAACGCAAAGAGATCTCACTGACTGTGCCCAAAGCTCACCCGCTGAAAATTTATTTGTTTTGATTAAGTCAAATGAACAATAGGACATGGAGAAAAAACCACAAGGGTTGATTTATGCATAGGATGTGATAGGGCCATTGTTGACAATAATGTAAGATCCAATTTAATACCTATATTCGAGATTATATTGCTAGTACTCCTCTTATCTCAGGGTGTCGATTGGTTGGCAAACAAATAATTAAAGGAGTCGGCAGACGTGTACATACAAAGAACCAGAAGCTCATATTTTTTGTTACACAAGGTGACTTCTTACACTTTTTTATTTGAGAGTAACCTAGGGATTATTGTGAACTCCATGGTCTAATTAGTTACCTCTTTCTCTCGGAGATATATGTTTTTTTTTTTGACAACTCTCGGAGATATATGTTTGTCTATTGCCTTGTACTAGGATATAAAATGTCTTTCGAGCTAAATTTTGACCACCACAAAAGTGTGTCACCATCAGTTCGATACAAATTGATTGCCCTTGTATTGAATAACAATGTGAAGTTTGAATATTTTGATACGGCTTTTTTTTCTTATTTTGACTCAATGTGCATATTTATTTTTACTAATTGTTGATAAAATAATCAATTGCCCCTATGAAGTTTGGCTTTTCAGAATCCTAATTAATACACCTTATATTTTGAGAGGGGGTATTGCTTAATTAATCGAGTAGAAGTTCAGGGCATGGTTCTTTAATTATTTAGCATTTATAATATAGTACTTCTTTTGCGGATTAACAATAATAATTTACTTGGCTGTGCTGACATGTGTATATACTCAAGGATGAATGATGCGTACATCATTAGGCTATACTACGCATATTGTAAATATACCAGGGGCCGGTATGGTATATAACTATATGTAGTAGCTATAGCTTCCAATTGTCTTGCTTGGTTGCAACTGGGGAATTGGAATGGGTGGCAACTTTGCCCACTTCACCATCCACTGCCACCGTACTAATAGCATTTTTAATGCCGCAAGCTAAGCGAGCTCAAAAGGAAACGTACACCACTTGAAACAACAAAGCTCTTCATAAAAGCTACTCTCGCTGTTTTAGCACCCCAAACGGCAGCTGCTCATTCACTCGCACCAATCAAACTGAAAACACCTAAACTCAAAAAAAAAAAAAAAACCGCATGCATGTTGTTTTTTTCATCTATATATCTTCACCAACAATGGATCATCGATCTATTTAATCCAAGGGTAGTAAATAATTGTTTTCTTTATTTATTTCTTTCTAAAATACTTGTTATTATTACTCACCTAAAGTGGCTTTTGGACGTTATTCAAATAACATGCAATTTTGTCATTGTTTGACTAGGAAAAAATATGACTTATCTTTTGTGAGTTATTCTTTTAATTGTCTCAAAATTCAGTCACCTCAGATATATAGCAACTCCCTTTTTTAATACGTGGCATATATACAAGGCCCACCTATATAATATGCATGCATGTATATTATGAATTATGTATATATTAGCACCGAAAAGCACAGAACTAAGACATGCGAAAAAGGTGGATATGATAGTAGCAGGCCACAACATTGCACCCACTCCTCTCCCTCAATTCATTTCAAGTTGGGAGAGAACAGTGGTGGCATGGCATTGTCACCACCCTTTGCTTTCATCACATTTCAGGCAATACCCACCACTTACTGCTCACTACTCTCTACTCTCTACTCACTCCCACACACGCAGCACACTCACTACTACTCCAATGCAAGTGGCCGCCAAACTTTTTCTTTCAAATCAAATGGAACAATAATCATCTCAATATATATGTATATATATTTAATCTCATCCATCTCGACTAGTACAGAATATATGTAAATGTTAATTGCTACATACATACATACATACAGTACATGTATATGGTGATTTGTGATACACCAAAGAATTAAAAGAATCAATTTTGTATATTATGTTACAACTTCATTGATATACATATAATATATACGCCAATATAAATTTGTAAGTGTAATTGAGGATGCGTGGTAGACTTATGATCCCCAAAGGAGAAGAAGAAATTATATATAAAGAGAAAGAAAAAGAAAGAGATCAATCAGTGTTTGTTAATAAGAAAAAGAATAATTCATGAGGCTGGCTCTGGCTGGCTGCAGCTAGTAGCTAGGCCGGCCAAGCATGCAGAGAGGCAGGGCCGGCGGCGGCGCTCATGTCGTCAATAATGGCAATCCACCAGTGCTGAGGCTGTCAGCATCAGCCCAGCCTTCTTGCCGTCGTTGAGCTGGCCGAGACCGAGCATGACGGCCGCCGGCGGTGGCTGTGGTGGAAGGAGCGACACGATGGCGGCTTCCTCATCGGACGGCGCCGGCAGGTTGAGGTCCAGCTCCAGGTTGATGCCCGCGCTGCCTTCCTTCTTGATACCCGTGGTGTCCGCGGCGACGATCGCCGTGGTGACCGTGCGGTCCGGCGCGTTGAGCGGGCGGTGGCGCCGCATGTGGCCGCCCAGCGCCTGCCCGGACGCGAACTCGGCGCCGCATATGGAGCACTCGTGCACCCTCAGCTTGGCGCTCGCGGCGACGCTACTGAGGCTGAGCGCGGTGGCCACGGTGACGTCCGGGAACGCGGCGGACATGGCGATCGGCGCCGTCGTCCGAAGTGGACGCGGCTGAGGCTGACGCTGAACAGCTAGGGGAGGTGGGGACGGCGACACGGTCGTCGTCATCGGTGGTGGCGCCTTCGTTGCTGTGGTGGTGTTGCCGTCGACGACGTTGACCGCGGCGGCGATGTCGGCGAGGCGCGGCTTCTTGTGGCTGGCACGGTGGCCGCCGAGCGCCTGGAAGGTGGGGAAGCACTTGTTGCACGTCTTGCACT
>JAKNSH010077165.1:0-10426 GCA_027790015.1 Cymbopogon flexuosus
TAATTATTTAACACTGCAGTGCGGCAGCCTACGGCACTGGGTAGTATTCTTGTTCACATTTTCCATGAATATTATGGCTTACAGCATTCTTGTTCTTGTTTTCTATGAATATTCATGAGCTTTTTTGCTTCCGTGTCGTAACTAACGGGCATATTGGGCTACGGTCAAAGTATTGCATAGCTGTCAGATTGGCAATAGAGGACTAACATTAATACTCGTCATCGTATTCGTAGGGATAATATGGCATGGCTCAATGCTTGTCTCTAGTGCTATTTGGTCACTAATAGGGAAAAGTGCTATTTGATCACTAATAGTGGAAAAATATGGCAATCCACATGAAGGACTTCCGAATCAGATAGTAGCAACCCGCAATCAGACTTTATTATAGAAGAAAGTCTCACTGGGTATGCGTATGCCATACATTTGGCAGCAGTACAAAGCCATGAAGCATAACGAAATAGGAAAATGAGCTGCACCACAGAAGCAGACATATTGAACTGGTCATGTTCCGACAAGTAGAAAGGAGGACGCGATTAATTTGTCACGATAAGCGATGAAGCATAAGCAAATAGGAAAATGAGATGTATACGGAAGCAGACATATTGAATTGAAGAGATCATGTTCCGACAAGTAGAAAGGGTTGTGGCTAATTTGTCACATTATTTTAATTTGGCATTGCACTTGCAAGCCATGAACTAAGTCCACTTGCAAGCCATGAACTAAGTCTTCGGCTCCGTGTTCTTCCTCATGAACTCACTCCCATCTCCTATTTAACTCTCTCATGGACGAACCATAGTCGTCAATCAATCCCACGCCATGGCTTCTTCTCTGCTCCTGTCCCTGCTTGTTCTATGCAGTTATGGTAGCATTGCCCTTGCAGCAGCTGCAGATCATCAGCAACTCACAGAGTCATCATCAGAAGCTGCATGTTCTACACTGAGAGGTATTGGAATTTTTTTTACAGTAGAGGTATTGGATCTGGATTGATTAAATAATGTACAAAATCCTGATTTTCTGACGCTAATCAAATCCAATGTCGTTCTTTGCATGGCGTCTCTGGCCACTAGCGCACCGGAACAGGCTGTGCTCACCAGTTCAGACCAAAACAGAGGTACCCAGCGCCGAAATGCTTCGTGGAAATCGTGAGCGCAGGAAGTTAATACGGTAGTACATATTATATTATCAGGATTATCGATAATAAACATTTTTGTTTTATAGAAAGACAAGGATAAAAAAGAGGTGTGTGTTGGCACAGAAAACATAGAACAAAGGACAATAAACATTCTTTTTGTATAGAAAGACAATAAACAAAGAAAAATCTTGAATAATTAGACAGAGAGCCGCACTACACACGTCGCAAGATGGAAGAGAGAAATTTCTTTCAACAGACAGATAGGAAAAGTGCATTTATATTTCCAAAATAATGTTTCTCAAACAATTCAAAAAATATTTCTTGGCCAGATAATTATAAATTATGTGCTAGGTATTTGTCATGTCCAAACAGAAAATATATAAGTTTTAAGATAAAAATATTAGTGAAATTTTCTAAGAGTATTTTTATTGATTCAGTATTTTTTTCCTAAATTGTGTTTTCTAGGGTTATGAAATGATTTTTTTACAATGATTATGAAACGATTATATGAATTACTTTATTATATATAAAAGAAACATTCAGAAATGACCGCATCCTGCATTCAAACTCTGGTCTACTCCACTATCGAAACTAGTTGAAAACTCCGCATTGCTGAAATTATACTACTTATATTTACTAATATTGGTTGAATAAGTATCATAATACATGTTAGTGGGTGATTTTAGCATTCTGATGTAGCTAGTAAATAATGTTAGTAAATGGTGTGGTTTGCTAATGTTAATAGCTTGAATGAAACATAATGGCTTATATTAGTTGAATTGTTAGTAGATGATGATGTGGTAAGATATAATGTGCTACTGGAGTGTTGAATGGATGCTGATGTGGATATTTTGCAAAACAAGAGAAATAGTCAGTAAGGTTTAATTATCTTTATAAGAGATGTATAGATTATTATAAATTTATTATGGTATTCACGAGGTCTCCAACATGCATTTTCAGAATCAAACTACATGTCGTCACTAAAGGGCCAATAAATTTTGACCTTGGCCTTCACTACCTTGATTTGTTTACTTGCAGAGGTGAAAACCAAACCTTTGCAAACTCCACGCGTGCAGCTATCCACACAGCATTGGGTGCACGTATATTACTACTAGTCAAAAATAGGCAGCGTTGTTGTACACCTGTAGTCACACACTAACATAGCAATTTTGTAGACCTGTGTAGTCACACACTAACAAGCAATTGGCACTTGTCAAAAAAAAAAAAAAAAGCAATTGGCAGCCTCAAGAGATTATGTGCATAGATGATGTCGTTGAGACAGAAAACAAAAGAAACAAAAAAAGGAATGTACCGAACTATTCCTATGCAAGCTCAGTTCCACTTCCAGTTAGCTCACTCATGATCATCTCCTACCATGGAGTTTCACTCTGCTCCTACTCGTCATATATGCAGTCAAGGTGCTATTACGGCAGTAAACGAAACAACAGGCCCTAAGGAAAGAAGACAAGTGGTGGTGCATAAAACATCATTTCAGTCATTAGAAGAATCGTGTTCGACATCGAGGGGTATCACCAGATCTATCAACCGTGATTCCCAAGACAAACAAAGCCGGATCCTCAATGAATGCTAAATTGCTAATCCAAAACCTCTCCATCCATTTTTGCAGGGTCACCACTGTCAGGGCGCGTGTCGGTGCCACTGGCACATCGATACGGTCCCTGCGCGCCCGTGCATACCAAGGACAAGACATCGTCTCTCACACAATTGTGGCTTTACCAAGATCGTGTGCACACCGAGTACATCACAAGGAGAATGTCCAGGAGCACGAGACAGCAGAGCAGTGACGCTGTAACTATAAGCGCCCCGACACGGCTGGGCTCATCCTACGATTCACAGCAGTACCTTGTGACTGTGAGCTTGGGCACACCCGCAGTTCCGCAGGCCCTTCTCCTGACAACAGAAAGTGACCTGACGTGGGTGCAGTGCAAGCCGTGCAACTCCAGCAATTGCTACCCCCAGAAGCTCCCTCTATTTGATCCGAGCTGGTCTTCTACCTACACAACTATCCCATGTGACTCACAGGAGTGCAGGAGCCTAGCTGCTGGAGGACTCGATGGCAATGGCTGCACCAGCGGCAACAAGGAATGTGCATTCCATATCAACTATGGTAGCGGTGCCAACACGACCGGGGTGTACAGCAGTGACTTACTGACACTTAGTGCAGGAACCGTCGTCGAGAACTTCCACTTCGGCTGCGGTCACAACCAAGAGGGCCCTTTCCGCAAGTACGACGGCGTGCTAGGCCTGGGCCGCATGCCGGAGTCCCTTGTGTGGCAGACGTCTGCAGAACACCGTGGCGCCTTCTCGCTCTGCCTCCCGCCGACTGGGGACTCCACGGGGTTCCTGGCCTTCGGGGCTCCGGAGAACACATCCGACTTCGTCTTCACGCCGTTGCTCACAATGGACGACCAGCCTTGGGCTTACCAGCTGATGCTCACCGGAATCAGCGTCGGCGGGCAGCCACTGGACATACCAGCCGCGGTGTTCCGGGAGGGTATGATCTTGGCTTCGGGCACGACCATCACGGCACTTCAGGACACGGCCTACGCGGCACTGCGAGCCGCGTTCCGGAGCGCCATGGCAGAATACCCTCTCGCCCCACCGACGGCTCAGCTGGACACCTGCTACAACCTCACGGGGTACGACAATGTCACGGTGCCCACCGTGTCGCTGACGTTCCGCGGCGGGGCCACCGTCGACCTCGACGCCTCGTCTGGGCTCCTGCTGGATGGTTGCCTCGCGTTCTGGACGACGGATGGAGACGAATACACAGGGGTCATCGGTAACCTTAACCAGCGCACCATCGAGGTGCTCTACGATCTGCCAGGATCAAGAGTTGGGTTCTGCACCGGAGCTTGTTGACTTGGGAGTTTTTCCCAATATTTGTACGGCTTCATTGTAAAATAGCTTTGGTTTGCTTTGGGAAGCTAAATGAACTTAAATAAACTCCACACTCCAGCAAGTATATACAATATTACTTGCTTGTCAAAATAATGAGAGTTTTTATTTGAACAATATTTAAATATATATCTTTGAGTTTAAAATATTCAACAAATAAGAATGGTGCTGTCTAAGCATATCACTAGTACTAGTAGTAGGGCGCGCGCTTTTGCGCGCCCGTGTGGTCGCAAGTTCAAGCAAATTGAGGTTGATTCATTGTTGGGAATAGTTGACCAACTATGTTTCATATGCACATACTAACTTGAGCAAACAGAATTACATCCTGGACATTGTGCGCATAGCAGAGTATGAAATTAATCAGAGAAGTATTTTAGGTAGCACTGAAACCAACAACATGTTCATTTCGTTTGCAGATGCTGAGGTAATTAACCAAACGAATAATATGTTTAGTTAGTGCAATGGTAAAAACAAGCAGAACATGTAAGTTTCTTTGCTGCTAACACATTTTCAAAATCAGAGGCATGGTAAAGCAGGGACCAAAGTTTGCAAAGCACAACTTTAGATCATTCTTTCAAGTGCACTATGCTGTTGTAGCTGTGGCGCCATTTCGTTAACCGCAGCTCTGCTGTAGTAGTAATCCTTGAGTTCAGTGATCATTAGGTAGATGGAATCCAGCGCCATTAGGTCATATCTGTCGTCCATCATGGCTGAACCTGTAAATGTTTTGTTTTAGTTTTATTTAAATCAAGTTGCTGCAAAGATCTGGTTATGTAAATGGACAGGTATAGTCGGTATAGCTTCATATAACAGGAAGATAAATAACGATTCTGTATTCTTCTGACGCTGCATTTGTACATATGGATGTATAACTTTGCACAACATTAGTGAATAGCTCATTTTTAAAACATGTAATGCAGTCATAAATATACTTGTTGGCAGCGCTATAGCTGGTATCCATGGAAATTGGGCCAATTCGTGTGATATGGTAACTAAAGGGAATTTGAAGCTTATAATTAGAATAATGGGAGGCAGCATAAAACAATGTGAGGGAATGCACCTTGTGATAACCTTGTTAAGACTGAAACATTGCCTTGGTGCTAGAAGATCAGTTGATCTTTCAGTGATGTAGCCGCAATTGCAAATCCCTCATCTCTGAACAAACAAAGAAAGTAAGAGGCAAATAATCAACAATGAGAGGTAGGGGGATGAGAAAATATTATCTACTAACTATTCATTTTGTCTTCCTCAAACTCAGTAATCAGTCGCAAATTTGATGACCGAGCTGGTTTGCGAGACGGATTAGCATAATATGGTCAGGCTAGAGTTTTACTATTTTTTTTAAAAAAAAGATTATCAAGAAACACAAATAGACTACTATATATAGTTAAAAATACTGCGACAGCACCAGTGAGAGGCAAGAAAACATATCAATAGTCAGTTAAGTTTACCCACTTGGAAGGTAGCTTAGAAAACATTCATTAGATGGCTGCCCAGCAGTTATTTCTGACTTACGTGACATTGACAGATTACAATTTTTAAAAATTATCAATTAGCAACAACATAAAAAGCTAAAGAGAAAAATATAGCATCAAAATGCAATTAGTGTATAGAAGCACACTACATTTGTTTGAAGATTTTAACTCTGCTAGTGAGAAACCGAATCCACCATGATCCTGTTTTCAAAATCTGGATCTTATTCTAGTTTAGCTGCAAACTATAAAAGGTAGTTATAGAGCATTCAATCAAAGATAGAAAGTAATTATTTTTTATTTCATATGACAGTATCACAGTCCAGAGGATAAAAATGCTAGGAGCCTTTACTTAAGTAACTGTGCCTCCCAAAGATGTAATTGGGCAATAGCAGTGATGTAATTGGGCAATAGCAGTAGCTGAAGCATCACCTAGAGGCAAGCTATATAGTATAATTTATTTATATGTAGAGCTCTAAATATATTGATGAATAACTCTGCAGACTACACTAAAAGAAATTCATAGAAAAGGTTGAAAATAAAGAGTCATACAATGTGATTCATTTATTTTTACGTCTGTAAATTTTTTGTCCTGTAATTATAGAGTATATTAAAAGAATTTCATAGGACAGGTCAAAGAAAAAGAGTCAAAAATTGATCATTGTGTCATCAAACAAGATGGTGCCATGTATCTGTATGGATCAGAAAGATAGCTAAGGTGAAAATTGGACGGAGAATTTTAACAGTTCAGTTGGTCTCTAGGAAGCCCAAATAAGCACCCAGAAGGTTATGTTTGGTTTAAAGTGCTGAACCATGCAAAGTTTTATTTCTTACATAAACCTAAAAGTAGCACATGTCATTGTCGCACAGGACAGCAGATACAATGTTAGTAAAAAGGCTAATTAGCAAACAATGAGTAGGAACATGAGGGAAAGTAGCTTACCAGGATACCACAGTCCAACCAGCTTTTGCCTGTATCTGACGTTGGCTGAACAGGCCTCATTAAAAAAAATCGAGAGTTTAGTAATGACATCGGAAATGAGCACGAAGCCTTAAGAGCATCGGAAAGCACAGGCACCAAAAAATCTTTAGCTATACAATGGAGCAAAGGAGTAACTGGGTGCACATTCTGTCACTGCATTTATGAATCAGTTAATTTCATTGCATCATCTGAGATAGCAACCAGTTGCACAGAACCTAAAATTTACGAATGTGTTGGAAATAGGTAGGACTAAGAAAGAAGAGGGATACGAACATACCAATAACCGACATGTGTAAAACTGTTTTTCCAATTATGGCTGCTCGACAAGCCTACTGTAATTGGCATATTGTGATGGCTGCCTGCAAATCCTGTTATTACCAAAACTTATTACAAATTGGAGCCATAGCCAAGGCTTGTTTCCTTTCAATGTCAATTGATGCAACATCTAACACAGGCTTGAAAGCATTCTGTTGAACAATTTCAGTAATCTAGAGACAGAAACTCTTATTTTTGTTTTGTTTTCAATAAATGCCTGGAGGAGTTCACACCCCTCCAATTTCATTTAAAAAACTGATAATCTGGACAGTAATTACTTTTACTTACCTTGAATTTATTGGCATTGCGGATTTGAGCTCTCTAGGCACTCCAACATGATTCCCTTGTTGATCAATCATCATGACCATCCAAAACTACATTTGATATTTGATAGCAAAACGGAGCAGCCGGAAAGACCACATACTGTAGAGGATAATTTTTAGTTATATGTTGCATTATCCCTGAGAAAAAATTCCAATGCTAAGGAAATCTAAACTGCCAAAAAATATAAAACATTCAGAATCAATTTAAAATAAATCTGTAACAACATAAGCATATAGAACTAAAACCTTGTAGCATATAAAAATAATCTCTTTGTAGCCGATTTCCGCGTTCTTCGCCTTCCGCCCGCTGACGTTGATGACGGTGGACAACAATGCTGTCCTTGTCCACGGTACCCTCCTATAAGTACCCAAACCATAATCACATATATACTGGAGATAAATATTACAGTATTAATGCAAATATAAAACTGCAACCACTTTTCATATCTGAAAAGTAATATCCTGGAACATATCTGATTTGTTCTTATATATATATCAGTTCAAAATGTTACGCAAGTTTAAGATGTAGATATTTAGTGACCCGATAAATCATTGGTGTCTCGATGAACAGACAACAAAGATTTAGACCCACATATTCAGTGATCTGTAGAAATAGATTGAGAACTAAAACTTCAGCCATATGATTATTCCATATTATTTATTTACACAAAAATTGTAATATTCAGCGGTATAAAAAAATTTCATTAACGTAAAAGACTATTGTTCCCATTATTCGAATCCTACTCCTATATGCATTACACTGCAGCTAAATAGTACAATAATTAACAATTACCTTGATTTACATGGGGAAATTATCACATGCCACCCCAAATTTCATCCCTAAACGTCAATTCATTTCGGAATGCAAACCTGCAATCAATTTTATCTGGAATTAGGCGAACAAAAAATAACCTGAATGGAACAATTCATCATCACTGTACATGGAAGGATATCAGTTGTGCACACAATAGCACAACAGAAGATGACGGAGCTTGTTGGTCATAGCGAAGAGGGGAGAGTTGCCAAAATCTCCGCAGTGGGGAGGAGTTTAGGGAAGGGGAGGGTGAAAGGGAGAGAGTGCACGCCAGAGTTAGGGTTTGGCCCAAATCGGCATGGTACCTAGGGTTTCGCCGGCCAGAGAAGCGCGCGCGTCCGCCATGAAGAAGAGGCCACGCAGAGGATGGGGGAGAGGCAGGAGGTTGCTGGGCACCATCCGCACCGGCACGCCGCCTGAAGGCAGCGCCGTCGCCTCGCGCTGGCCGCAGCCTCGCGTCCTCGCTCGCCGCCGCCTCGCGCCCGTAGCCACCTCGGGAGGGAAGGGGAGAGAGGAGGAGGAGGAGGAGGAGGAGGAGGAGGAGGAAGAGGAGGAAGAGGGCTGCTGCGGCAGCGCGGGAATCCCGCACGACGCCGGCGTCATCGCCCCTATGGGCGTCGGGAGGACGAGGGAAAGGAGAGGGAGCGTCTGGTTTTTTTTTGCTGGCCAAAGGGCCGAGGAGCTAGAAGTTGAGTATATATTCAGCCGATTGGATTCGGACGAGAAGCTAATCGAAGTTCTCATTTTTGCAAAGGAAGCAGGCAGAAGCTGAGAAGTAGAATCAGAAGCTGTCGTCGGTAGAATCAGGTGGGAGCAACTTGAGCCATCGATCTGCAAATCCAACGGTAAAAAAATTACGGCGACGTGGATAGGTGTTCCTCTTTAGGAGCTGTCCCACTTTATAGAGAGTAAATTGCAGTTATAGCATTTTCATGTGCCAGCATAAAGAACAAAAACAACACATCTTAATTGCATGTCCCTCCGCCCTCCGCACCTCTCCGCTACGCCGCCCCTGACTCCCTCTCCGGCGCCGGCGTCTTTGGATCCCCTTCCAGCGCCTAGCTTCGGGATCAGGCCATGGGTGGCCTCTCGGATCTCTCCCTCAATCCGGGCCTCGCCTTCGCCAAACTGGTCCGGGATCGGTTTGGCTGCTCTGTGAGTCCCCCGTCTCCTCCCACCTCTTTGATCTTCTCCTTGGTGGTCAGTTTTGATAGATCGGCCATCAAACTCAACCCAGACTCTGTCGGTTTTATGCTGCAATCTTGCCTTGGAGGCACTGACACAAATTACAATGTTTGTCACCTGTCTGGTTGGATGTTTTGTTTCTCGGTTTCCTACAAACAAGTTGGGTTTTTGATCTACGGGTTGAAAATTTTCTCTTGCAAATTTTTTGCTGCCTTCTTTCACCTTTGGAGTGGGGAAGGACCCAACTGGAACCGGGATTTTGCTCTGTGGTGTGATGAACAAGAGGCAGAATGGACCACTGTTTGTCGTAAGCACTTGGCTAACGCCAGGACCTTTGCAGAGGTGGTTCGCTCTTGCGCGTTCACGGATCCTCCCCGTGCCGCAACTTCTGTCTTCACTCGTCTCACGTATTCCTAGAACTACTATGATTCCTTCTTTGATCCTCCTCGTTCTTCTTCCCGTTCGATCTCGCGATCGTCGGCGAAGAAGCATGTTCTTCGCTGGCAAATCAAGAAAGTCAATCAGCATCCTTCGGATCAGGCGGATTTAGCGGCAGCCTTGTCTCTTGAGAATTCAAATTTGAAACCTCCAGGGCCGCTCGTGAAATCTGGGCCTACTGCTGACTAGTGCCCCCCTCATGGGCCTCCTCTCCAGAGCCCAACACAGCCCCCCTCTGCCCATTTGCAAGAAGTGCCTGGGCCTGGGCCACAACAGGAACATGTGCTTCATTAAGGCAATATGCGAGGTGTGCTTTAATTATGGACATAAGCAAAATCAGTGCCTCGCTAAATCCCGCCATCAACGGAAATATCGGGTGGTTTGCTGTTTAGAAGACAAAGGGACGGGCAATGGTTCCATAAATACCCCCATCTCCCGTCCTCTAGACGGTTCCGCCAGAAAACCCCTCTCCCTCCAGTGGGCCGCTGTTGACGGTAGATAACTCTTAATTTTAACCGTCAACTTAATATGAAAAAGGACTCATATGCAAACACCTTGTAGAAATAGGGTTATGACTAACAGAATTCCACGAGTTCTGGTGAATATCTATTTCTGCAGGGTGATAGCTAAAAATAATCAAGAATGGCCCACATGTCAGGTTTACATAGAGAGAAAAGACCGAACACCAACTTTTCTGTAATCTGGAAGATTCGAGAAGACACTCGACCGAAGGAGGGGCCAGGCTGGCCTGCTGACCAGGCGCCCGCCTGCCAGGTCAGGCGCCCGCCTGCCCAGGTGGACCAATGGGGTTCCACCTCGCGGATCCTGCCTCCACCGACTTTGAGG
>JAKNSH010077173.1:0-28280 GCA_027790015.1 Cymbopogon flexuosus
ATTGCACTGGCAAACGTTGCCATGGTATCCCTGCCATTGGTACCCCACCCGCTTTGTACTCATTGCTCACATTTTTAGTTAGGGATATATAAACCTTTACAGCTATGCACTGGATACTTCTCTAATTGATAGCATTAGCTAGGTTCTGCTGCAACAAGCCCTACCATACACGAAAGAGAACTTGCATTGTGTCCTCATCAACCAAAGGGACTACGCATGCAAAAAACCAACTGACGAATGGGATGTCATCAAGCAGGCCCTGCTCTTGTGCTGTGACGTCACCTTTCAGATCAGATCTACCACTACCAGAACCAGAAACACACATCTGCTTTCACACAAGCTCTGTCAGATTACATGCGTGTCTCACATATGTCAAGCACAAGAAACCAAGGCCCTAGTTGCCACGAGCTAGCAAAAGCATTCAGCATTTCAGCTTTGCGTTGCTCGGTTGGTTGGAGTCTTGGAGAGATCATGCATGTGCTGATTTGCAATGCCCAAGAGAGAGAGAGAGAGAGAGCGAATCTGTCCCTGCGCAGACACAAAGGAAAGCCAAGTTTCCTCCATGATGGATCCTTCCCTGAAGATGCGCTCTCTCTCTCTCTAGCTGTGTGACGCCATGACCTACCTGAAAAGTAGCAATAAGGGTGTGTCTCCCTGTGGACTGTGTCTGTGTGTGTGAGCTCAACCCTTTTTATAAAAAAGGATGCAGCCTTTTTGCCCAGATGGAGACGGATCGCATCATCATGGTACAGCTGCTCAGCCATTAGTGGCGCCATTAAGACCAAATAGTTGGATTGGGGCAGGGAAATAACGTGCATGCCTGACTAATGCAACTTGCAATTGTGCTGCTTGTCAGTCTTTCAGATCAGAAGAGGGAGCCAATTGAAAGCGCCATGAATTAGGGATCCTGGGCATGATGCTCCTGTCTTGTTTCGCTTGTTCTAATCCTTTTGTTTCTATGACAAGGTTCTTTTGGTTATGAGTCTTAATGAGTTTTAGAACACCCCACTGAATTCAGTTTGTCTGATCAGATGCCCTCCTCCCTAAACACAACCTAAAACATTCTGAAGTAAAAAAATAATAATGGTTCAGTTGATAAAAACCAACTCTTGGATAATATGGAATCTTTTGCTGGCAATGAATTTTTCCCAACGGTCCAGTTCTCAGTTAAAGGACTGAAACAAACTAGTTCAGTATCTTTGAATGGATCCAACATCTTGGATTCACCTGAACTATTTTCTATAAGTGACAATCCTTCAATAATGCTAGACAAAATTTTTCTCTCTTCTTGTAATATCTCTCTCCATTTCAGATTATAGTTCATTTACCTTTTTCTAAATCAAGCTTTCATTAATTTCGATCAAGTTTATAGAAAAACACCAACATCTACAATCAAACTGATTTCATTATTTTTTTTCCAAAAAAATATCTTTTGATAGTAGTGTATTTATTCAAACCTGTAAAGTTATTTTCCTAAAAACTTGAACAAAGTTACACAAGTTTGACTTAGGGTAAAATTAGTTGAACTATAGTTCGCAATGGATAGGGGCTCTCCATTCGATGCCTGACAAAACTATGTTTCTTCTGATTGAGCATAGAGATAGATCCCTTCAGCGTCACACACACATAACTGAGCTGTTGCTTGCATTCAACTACAGGCCTTGCACATCTCAAGGCAAATTAAGACCCTGATCAAAACCAAAGATAAACAAACTACTATCACCACTACAATGGGAAGACAGCCGGGTCCATGGCTCATATAATAAAATTTTCAAATAGCATTATCTAACTCAACTCCGATCCAACATAGACCAATCGCACTTCCCCAACCGGTCATATACCACTTTTTAACCAAGATCTGCATGCACAACTTTCTTCAAATCTGCATGATTTTCATCAGTATTACTACTGACGAAGTGTAAAAGCAGTACGGTCAAACAATTCTAACTGCACATGCCCTGTTTTAGAGATGTACATGTACTGGTATTTAGTAGTATTTACTGGGCTTGCTCCCTTGGATCCTTACAGCCATGGTCCTCATTGGACCTATTTGGGTTAGTTACAAATTGCCATAAACTGCACTGTATAAGCTACATTAACGTCTCTTTGTTTTTTAATCTTGTGGCATTACTGCATTTGACCCATCTTGGTCATGAAGCAACCGCACAGCTTTGAACAGGCAAAGCTAACAAAGGGTGCTAGTTACATGAAGAAATCAAATTGTGCTAGTTATATGAAGAAATTAAATTAATTACCAGGAAGTTTGGTCAAGTTTAATTTATTGCAGCTTATCACGAATTGTCAATTTTATTCGATAGGTGAGTCAGTATCTTATTTTAAAATTAAAAAAAGGGCCTGCTGCTGTGGAGGAGGTTGTTGGAGAGAGCAGTTATCACAGTTCAAAAAAGTACAGCTAACCTATTCCTTAAGCTAGAAGGTCATATCACATAAATAAAAAAACAAAATGTACTAGAAGTACTATAAGTTATCCGTTGTGCCATTCCTGAACTTTTTTTTTTCCATCACTCCCAGGTCCTAAAGGTACCATTCATTAGCTTATGACTCCCAACAAAATAAAGATGTGACTTGTGAATGGACCAAGCATCTGATCATGCATCATCTATCAACTTGGACAGGTGTGGCACCATCGCATTCACAGGTAGAGGGTGTGATCTGCATTAACTTGGACAGGTGTGCACCCATCTACCTTTCTCCAGTCTTTAGTTGCATGGTTCACAGATCACACAGGGGGTGTTACATTTGGCTCCTCTCTTCCCACTCTCAACATTTATGCCTTGGCCACTCACCTCACATGCATGCTTGGCCTCTTGCTTGCTCATGCCTTGCAACCACCACCACCACCATGGCCATAAACACCCTTGCATTGCACTGCACTACATTGCATATGACACCTTTTATTGGCAAGCATGGATGGGTGCGTGTGTGCAAGTGTTTGTTATGCTTATGCCCTGATGGGCTGGAAGAAATTCAACAGGTTCGATTGTTTCACTTTCACTATGGCCTGGATCTGGGTCAAGCAGACCTGCCCCCTTGCAGGATGCTTGCAGTTACCATGCTCCAACTGATTCACCATTTGTGCCACCTTGCCCAAAACCCAGCGGCTGCTGAGTTCCCCTCTGCAGGGCCAGAAACTGCAATGGATTCAAGCTTCACACACTGCCTGCTGCTGCAGCTTCCCCCTTTTATAATAATGGGATGCAATGATTAACAATGTAAGGGCAAGCTGCTTTATCTTTTCCATCTATATTCTGCAGTGCAGGCCACAGTGAACTATAAATATGTGCTGCTCTAGCCAATGGGACACAAAAGGAGAGCTTCTTCAGCTGCATACACAGAACCTTCACATGAAAAGGCCTGAAATCTTTTTCCATGACACGCACAGATCTTGTCCTCCTCTAAAACCACACTTATCCGACTAAACCCCACTTTATATGTGTATAATCACATGCTTTTTACATAGTTTATTATCACTTCAATTCGCTCCAGCCAATGGTTGCAAAGAGACAGCTCTGTTTCTTTGCTAAGACAATGATGTCTTTGTAGTTAATCAAGCCCCTCTTTTTTTTTCCCTTGGTAGTACAGTGCAACGGAATCTATGGAGTGCTCAGTTCTGGTAAGTGCACAGAAGGGCACAGATCAGTTATCCCCTCCCCTCACTCTGGGCCTGCCTGCTGATAGCCTGCACATGGCCTCATGGGATCAAATCTCATTGTTAAAGGCTTGCAAATCTTGCAAACATGGCTTGGCACACACTACTATAGTAGTGTTTTCCCTTATTCCACTCCCAGCTGTTCCAAGAACTAATCTGGGTTAACTGGTTGGAGGGCTTTTCAAATACTCACAGATCAGGGAAAGGTTAGAGCTATGAGGGACATATGCATTGCTTCTTGTTCCTTCCATTTGATCTGAAAAATGTTCAGAAGTAACAAATCTAAGATGGATACTCTCCTCTACACTAGCTCTACTGCATGCAGTTTCCTTCATCTCCAGCTCATAGAGAGTTTCTTTCATATGACATATGAGTAAGCTAAGCAGTTGGCAATTGGCATGCATGAACCTAATCTCTCATGCATCTAACTTAAGAGACAGGCCTTGGGACCACGCATTGGATATTGTGAACTGTATCAGTACTCTCTTGCTCTCCATCAGAGAAGGTGATTAATAAAACAGCATGAGTTTCTCGCAGGGTAAACTGTTCAGCTGGTGTGATTAAGTAGTAACTTGTTTGGATTTAACAACCAGAATGAGGTGATGAGTGACATGCACAGAGAGAGTAAGCAGCAAGACATCTCTGGGTGCATCACAAACTGCAGCACCCTCTGCTCCCAGATTTGGTAGTATATCACCACTTGTGCTAACCGACTGAAGAATAAGCTGGAGGAGGCAAACTGAAGCGCACACACCCATCTATACATGATTCCCCTGTGCACACTACGGCACGTACGAAGACAATGCATCTCTGTTGCCATGAACTGCAGACCTATATACAGCAGCCACACATCTCGATGCACGATGGACGGTTCCGGATCGCCGTCGTGGCTGATTACTGATTAGCATGGCCAGGCCTTCGTCTTCCCTGATCAATGCAACTAACTGAACCAATCACACATGCATGCACCTTGTGTGCGATTAAACAACAGCATGCAGTGGCAGCTGGATGGCACATGATCAGCTAGCTGCTGATCCTGCCTTGTAATATTCCATTGTAGATCATGTCCAGCTTTGGGCTTGTTGGAAGCAGAGATTTGTCTTGGTGGGAGAGAAGTGGGAGGGAGCCACTGCTAACCCAGGGATTAGGGCGCTAAGCATATATATTATAGCTACCGACCAAGCCGAAAGGAGTAGCAGGGACCTTGGGCTTTGAAAATAATCTGTCTCCCCTAAGCAAAACACATGCACGGCCAAGGATGAGACAGCCCTGTGTGTTGTGTGCTGCCAATGAGCTTAGTTATGCCTGCATCTGGACTGAATTTAATAGTGCTGATCGATGCTAGTGTAGTTTTCTTGTGGACAAGTGATGCATATCCTAGTTAATCCGTTCTAGGATCCCATACAGTCAAACTACTCACTAGGATAAACTATATGCCTACTAGACGACTGATGGCCATTTCAAATCTATAGCTCGCCAGCTAGGCTTGTTTTAATATTTGTCGTAGCTTATTGATGCATATTTCTGCAAGTTGATATGATATAGTTTTTTTTTTGGTAACGGTCAACTACTTAACATGGATGCCATGCATTTCAATGTCTAAAACGACGCACACACTGGTTATTGCTGTTAGCTGAATGATGAGTGCCTGCAAAACAAAAGTGCCATTTTTACTAATTGAACTTTTTTAGAGCATCACTTTCAGCTCTTGGACTTTTTGGACAGAGCTAGGTCTAACAGCCCACAGAATCACAGGTAGACAAAGGCTGAAAAACCGGCCACTAACGCGAGATGATGCTTAATTTATTAGTGACTTTAATTTGTTCGTACTAAACGCGCGTGTTCGGCTGGCCGTGCAGTGCGTAGCAAGAAGCCTGTGCTCGTGCCCTTCTTTTCAGTGGGAGTTGCATCTTGAGTTTAACCTTTTTTTTTTTTTTTTTTGTACAATTCTAGTAGACTACAAAAGCATGCATCTTGAGTTTAACTAAGTTTCTATATAACAGAATATTAACATTAAGGAGTCAAATATTTTTAACATTGACCAAATATATATAAAAAATATTAATATTTATAGTACAAAGTAATATCATTAAATATCATTGAATCTACTTTCATAATAAATTTATCTAGAGATATAAGTATTATTTATATTTTCTATAAATCTAGTTAAAATTTAAAAGGCTTCACCAGCATGGATACCTTACACTTTATTTACAATTCTTCGTAAGCATCTCCAATAGTTTTAAAAAATCAATTGGTAAATCAGTGAGTTTTCAAGTGGCTAAAGAAAGTTGGCAGTGTATTTGATGGTTTCTCCAATGATTTCCAAATCCACAATCCTAAAATATAGAGCACAATTTACATCAGAAATCTCAAACTATTTCTAAGTTGTCTTAACGACTTACATATTTTTCTCTTGTATATTTGCATCTGTTTTCTGCCACACTCTTTATTCTTTCTCATATATCCGTGTGATTAGGTCAAATTTCCCAAATGTGGAAAATTAAAAATTGAGATAGGGAATTGTTCGATAGCTGTTGTCTTTAATGTTTAAAAAAAGTTCTAGATTAGGAGTGGATTTTAAAACTCCAACTCTTGGAAATCTTCTTATATTCTATAACACAGTAAGTACTTTGTTCAGACAGCAGTATTACTGACGAGTGAGACGTGTCGTGCTGCGAGTGGCCTCGTTTCCATACCCTTTGTTAAAAGAATATTATATTATATATTATTATAAATAAAGAAGAGTGCACGAGGACAGCCAGGCGCTCAGGTACGGCAGCAACATTGTTTGGTTAGCGCTCCCTGAGCAAAAAACCGTCTCGTACGTCGTGTCCACACGTACGTAACGTACGATGTGTTGTCGTGCCCACACGTACGATGTGTATGGTAAGAAAAAACAAAAGATGACGGTCTCAATTTTTCCCAGTCCCATGCTTGAATCTTTGCTGATGGGTTACATCTTTTTTTCCCAAAAAAAAAAAAGGTGAGAAATGCACCAAACGAGCTAGTTCCTGTAACAAAAATCTGACCTGAATTCAACCTTAAGTTTACTTCACAATTAATAACTCAAGTTGTAATAAATTTGTTCTAAATTATAGTTCGTTTACTTTTTTAATCTCAAATTTATCCACTCGTTTTAATCAAAAATTTAATGCAAAATATTATTTTTTATGCTTTACTAATAAAAGTCTTTTAAAAATAATTTAAATTTGGTTATATTTACAAATTTTTTGAATAGCACGAGTGGTTACATCTGAGGTTGAAAAAGTTAAACAAACTATACTCTAGAATAGAAGGAGAATATAACTATGAATCCAGGTACAGGATAAATATATAACAAACAATTAATAAACAGAATATATATACGTGGCGTTGGCGATCGATGGATCGATCATATTCTAGCGCAGAAGCACAGCGTACGGCGTAGAAGAAGCTTTACCGCCATTAACAGCGGTGCTTAGCGCAAGACGGCACGCACGAGGCCGGCAAGTGCGTCCCCGAGACGACCGGTCCAGTCCTCGGATCCGACCGGTCGGCCCGTCACATCGGTCGCCGGATCGGTCTAGTCAGTACTCTAGTCGTCCTAGCTGCTCCTGCCCGAGAGACGAGCGCGCGCGACCGCTGGATCGGATCCGCGCGCCGGCATGTCGATGGTGCGTGCAATGTGCATGCGCGTGCGGCGTGCGTGCCGCGCTAGCAGGCCGTCGTCCGCGCTGCTGCTCCGGCCACGCTCGTTTCGGCGAGCGGCGACAAGGCACCTTCGGCGCCACGGTACCGGCTGGTGCACGCCGCGGAACACGTACAGCTAGCTCTCGCGCGGCGCGGCTGTTGCGGGCGCGGCACGGCCGGGCCGGCGCGCGCGCTAGCACGGGCAATGGCAATGATGCAGCACGCGCGCTGGCTGACGACGGCGCACAGCGTGGGCCGCCGCGCGGCTCGGCTGACGGGGGACGACGCGACGCGACACGACACGATGCATGTGTTGTGTACGTGCCACCCACACTCCTATACCTGTGCCAGCCAATTAAACTGCCCAATGCATTGGGATCGTCCGCGCAAGCACTCTTTCGTCTTCCCTTGCACATGCATGTCTGGTTCACATCCGTAACAAATAATCTCAATAATTAGCGTATGTATGTATGTAGTGGACGTGGAGAGTTACTGGATCGCTCAATGATCTATTTAAAACGTTGTGTGGGTTGTTGCTTGCTAAATTATTTCCCCCATGTCGGAGGATGTAATAGACCACACGGAATTATTACGAAAACGTACGGTGAAGTTATAATCCAGCCGTTGATATTGTGTTCTTGAAGACTTGTAATCTCATCATTCATGTGGCTTGGGAATGGCCAGTTGGAGAGTTTGCAAGAATAGGTGTGTAGTAAAATAAAGACATTAGATGTAGGCATTCAAAACAATATATGGTCCAATTAACAGTCCATTCCAAGGTACTCCCTCCGTACTCATAAAACTTGTCGTTTTGGAAAAGGTTTGGGTCAAACATTGGGAATATAAATCATGAATAACTTTTAAGTTTTTGAGTTTAGAAATATGAAAACTATATAAATAGATTTGTCTTCACATGTACTTTCATAAAAGTATATATATTTTAGTTTTTGATAAATATTTTTATAGAAACAAGAAGTCAAAGTTGCACTTTGAAGACCGTGTCGCTGTCCTAAACGTCAAGTTTTATGAGTATGGAGGGAGTACTCAAGAAACAGTTTAGGAGCAAAAGTGGGTTGTTGTTGTTTTTTCTTTGTCACAATGAAAAACAAACTTGTGATAGTTCCATTAAAAAAACAGTGGCTTTGTACGTGTCAGTGTCACTATATAGAACAGCAACCGTGTTGGTGTTCATTCAACTCGGAGGACAAAACAATTATGTATATATGGCCATCCTGACCAGAACGACTGTGACGGAACGGCACCAAACATCGTACTAGTAAGTATATAAACAATCATTCCCGTTCCAACAACATCTTCTTAATTAGCGACGGCACCACACAGTACCACCCCGTGATTTCACTCGCTTATGCTTATTAGGATATGCGATGACAGGGACGGTGTGCCAACCTGATCGAACTCTCTCATGCATGCATGCTAATGGTGCATGCGTACCTACCACTATTTCTGCCACGTCAACGGAGCAGCTCCATCATCATCAAAAACAAAACAAAACCAAAAAAAAATTGAGGAAATAAATAGTGCAGTTTCTGTCAAGCCCCATCGAAACAAAAGGCGAAAAATAGAAATGTGTCGTTAACCGAAACTGGCCCGTGCAAAGGGTGGCCCACATCCTAGCTGGCGAATATTTTTCCTCCTCCGGTCCGCAACGCGACGCCAGCCGTCGGTGGCCGAGCGGACGGGCCCGATCATCTCGCTGTCCTGCCCACGTCGGCTCGCGGTCGCGGTCGCACGCGCCCGTTGGGAGGAATGAGGAGGCTGCCGTTCTGGGAAGGTCGGGCCCACGTGCCAGACGGGGACGTGGGTCCCGAGGGTGTGTGGTATGGAAAGCGCGCCACCGGGTCATCATTGGACGGAGGGAATTTCCGTGCGGGGCCCGGCGCTCTGTCAGCGTCGTAAAGGCTGGGGCTGGTACGGCGTTCGGTGAGAAAAAAAGACGAGCCCCGTTCCATCTCGTTTGGGCCAGCTGGCCCATGTAGCCCATTCGCTTTACCACCGACTTTGGGTGTAATAATATATATCTTTTTTAAAATTAAAGAAAAAATAAAACTTGCAAAATCTGGAAGATACTAGATGCTGTTTTTTTTTTCTATGAATGTCAGGCTCACGACACTGACTTACACTCATCTCTATGACTATACATACGTAAACTCTACCTCTGAGCACCTTCGAATGACTGAGCAGCCGGCTGATCTGTAGATTCCTAAGTCATCGCTGGCGCCTCGTCGTCGACGGGAACATTGCTTACCACTTAAAGCATTAGCGCCGGAAAATCCTAAATAAATCCAGAAAAATACGAGCACCAGCGCCAAGTTGAGGACTTGATGTGTTCTCTCTTATAACATTATTGATTCAGCAGAAATCATCTGGCTTATCGAGCAACGGGTCAAAAATATGGTATTGTATGAAATGTTCTGTTACAATACTTCATGATGTACCATCCAAGTTTATTCGGTTCCACAATTCCATATGTGCACATATCTCCATCTTTTTTTTATCCAGATCTTCTCGAACCGGATCCCATTTTCAGAAAAAAGATAGAGAGAGAACAAAAATGGGAAAAAGGTTTTCCATCCATTTTTGTCTTTTTTTTATCCCTATGGTACACATCATCTGACGGTGGAGGCTTGGATAAGGATCACGCTCGCCAGCACGGTCCCGGAATGGTCCCATCCCATGCGGCCGTGTACCGCCTCAGGCCCTCAGCTCGTACCACTGCTTAGTTGTGCAGGGAAATGAACATGAACATGCGGAACAATCGCCGCCCCAAAGTCAAGTGCTACAACCACGACGACCCTAGGAGACGGACGCACGACACGACCCAAAAAGTTTTTTTTTAACAAAAAAAATGTGCTCGTCGCCCGGGCGGCAACCGTTACGGCCGGCAACGATTTCACAACGACAATACAAAGGGCCGGGTCCCAGGCGTGGTGGTCTCTTCACTTGTGTTGTGTGTAGCCCAAGCATTTCCGCGCAAAAGCAGCCAATCTCGAGACGGAGCGGAATGCCAGAGTGGGGAATCTCACAACCTACGGTCTCCGGCCTCGGGCATACGACCGGTGTGATCTCCTTGAATTCTCTCACTCCCGTCGTCGTCTCTGATTCTCTGTCCTTATCGCTTTTTTTTTTCCTCACCTGCTCGCTCACACGCAATTTCATGACTTCAATTCATCAGCATTCTTTTCACAGTCAACTAAATCAAATTACTACATGGTTCCCCCCCCGCCGAGTACAGGTGCCAAGTGCCAGCCGCAAAGGAGGACATAGAATTTGCTGCTTTTTTTTCGGGGAGGGGAATGCTTCTCGGTCACCAACTCAACTGTGGCAAAACCTGCAATGCAAGATGAGTTGTAACGAAGCCTGTTTTACAACTTACAAGTGCCATTGGCAGACACTTATTACAAAGGATCATGAAAAACTTTTGGCTGTCTTAAGACGCTTGTGACTCATGTAGCTAGTCATATTCTTCTCTTTTTGTCTTGATGACTGCTTCGGTATATAGTTGGCGAGCTTCAATAATGCACATCGATGAACATAAGTGGATAGCTTGTAGTTTTAGCAAGAATTTTTCGTCGCCTCTAAACTCCACTATCGTAAGGGAAAAGCCATTGCGCCTTAATGTCCATCCATCCTTACCTCAATCTACTTGCCGCTAACTTGTCAAAGTGTGTACGCTAAATTTACAACATAGGGTTAGTGAAATATAAAAAATGATGCGTAAATTCAATCACATTATATTAAGAAAGAAGATCATATATATCTCGTGCAATAAAAGACTCTAAACGCTATTAAGATGCGCCTATGAAGTGAAGTAAAGCATGAGCTCTTGGATTAGGCATCTGTGTGGTATATCTACCTAGAACCTTTATGTTGCGTGATAAGGTGTGCGCGATTACAACACATCGCCTAAAAGTTTGCCATGTACAACCTTACTCTTATTAAAAAGAATATAAATGTCCCATCAAAATGATTAATAAAAAACTAAAAACCATTCATCACAGCACATACCTTCTCTTAGAAACAACTATTTGAGTTTAGCGCGTAGTGATATGTGGTTAATCTAACAATCTTTGCTTTAATTTGTACCATGAGCTTAATTGGTTCAGCTCCACACGGCACTAAGCAAATGAAGCCACATCTTCGTGATCGAGCATGCATGGCCTGGACATGTACCCTTCGTAGCTATGTCTCACTGTGTGATTGTGTCTAGCTAAGCCAACGTGTGTCCGGCTAAAAAAAAGAAGCTTTGGCTTGATTTGGAGATAGCTTGTCCTGTTTGTACTCTTGTTGTCTGGATTACCAAAACAGCCCAAGAGCAGATAACCACAGTTTTGTGCTTGATTCCTGCCCCTTTTCTTTGGCTCTAATATAATTATATATGCTGCGTTGTAGACAAGCAACTACTGTGTGTGTGGCCAGGACGCCACATAGATTAAAAATAACAGAACCCAGCTATCTCCTGGGAGGGATTGCATTTAGTATGCAAAGTAGGCCATGCATCCTGCTCATTCTTAATTAGGTTTAAGCTGGTCACAACTCTCATTCATCAGCAACAATAATGCAGCATCAGTTGCAGCTGCACGGCATGCACGGTACCACACAGCATAAACATTTTTCAGATGCGTTTGAGATTCTTCTGCTATGCAAGCAACTTCCGGTGCACGCCCTAGGTCCGGAATTGTTTTTCAGGGCCTTGTTTAGATGGCAAAAAATTCAACTCTCTCTCCGTCACGTCACCATCACATCAATTTTTAGCTGCTTGCATAGAGCATTAAATATAGATAAAAACAAAAACTAATTACACAGTTTAGTTGGACATCACGAGACGAATCTTTTGAGCCTAATTAATCCATAATTAGACAATATTTATCAAATACAAACGAAAGTGCTACAGTACCAAGAATTCCACCTTTCCACCCTTCCACCACCCATCTAAACAAGGCCCAGATCGCGTTTGTGGCCATGTCTCGGTCACCATCACCCTACTGGCTCTGACAGATCACTTGACACCCTGCCACTGCATGCTGCCACTACTATATCTTTGCATGGCCTTTGGGGGCCTTTTTAATTAGGATCCAATGGTTGTTGGTCAGTGACCAGTCTATGGATGCAATGCAATGCAAGCATCAAGGGGCATGGGGAAGGCTGGGCTGGCTCTCTTGGCAATAGGGTGGTCCGGCCACGGTGTCCTTGTTGGAGCCATGGGAGAGAAGACAAGTGCTTGAGGCTTTTGCTTGTTTCTGGGTCACAGTGGATTCCTTCAAGGGAAAGAAAGTGGAGTCGAAGCAAAGGGTGCTAGGAGCTACGCTATTAAAATTCACATCGATCATCCTAGGAAAAAGTATTTTTTTAAGGAAATCCTAGGAAAAATATTAGTTTAGTGTACTGCTGCAAAGCATTTTTTTTTCCTTATTGTATCTCTCTATTTGGGAAAGCTTCTCACCGTGTCCAGGATGGAATGGACCAACACCATTCGACTTCGACCAATGGCATATTCTGCTATTGTCCATTTTATGTCTGGCTTATGTCTCTAATAACGACACTGAGACAGCCAATGCGTCGCTCCAAATTTCACGTCATGTAAATGAAAGTTTGCGTTTCAAGTGGAAGTTTACTACTATATAAAGTAGTCTTATTTTTTATTGATCAGAGGACAGCAATAGAAACATCACATAATTCTTCTAAAAAATATAAAAATATTTAGCCATCAAAATTTTGTACTCCTCTATTTCAAATTGAACTTTGTGTAAACTCTAAAGTCAAACTTCTCTAACATTTTGCCAAGTTTATACAACAATAAATCAATGTGTACAATATCAAATAATTTAACTGTAAAATATGTTTCATAGTGTATCTAATCAGTCTTGTTTGATGTTGTAGATGCATGTTTTTAAAATCTTTCTATATAAACTTAGTCAAAGCAGTATAAAGTTGACTTAGGTAAAATACACGACTTATAATACTTTAGAACAGAGGGAGTAGACTCTAATAATCGGTTATAATAGCTATTGTATTTAATGATTTTTTTTCTAAGAAATTACTACTCACATATGCTATTATAAAGAATGGTATAAAGCAACCCCTAATTTGCATCTAAACCTTCTCTAGATTTGCGTCAAATTTGATTTGATGTTTGCTATCATAAACACAAATTAAATTTAACCTCTCATTTGCATCAAAACTACCACTATGATATATAGGTAATCTATCTTCACTTTTAGATGCTATTATATAGGTAATCTATGTAACCCCTTAACTAAGGAAGATCATCTATCTTCACTTTTAGATGCCACTTGATCCCCGATGCAGCTTCTTAGTACATCTTGTTTCTCGTCCTAACCTTACAATTGAAGCAGTCACACAAAAAAGACCTTACAACTAAAGCCAATTGATTTTTCCCTTGCCTTGGCTTGATCTTGGTTCAAGGAGCTTTAATTCTTGTAGAGAATTAGGACTAAGATCGATGGATTATTGAACATAAGTCATGGTCTTTATAGTTGGAGTTTGGTTGAGGTGATTAGAGATGGGTCACAGGTACTAGGGAGTCTCCCCTTTGTTTCGAATTGGAAAAAGAGGAGAAACCCAAAAGTAGGTGAGTTGAAACTGATGATCACCTACGCCAAGGGTTTGGAATAGAGGCGTGGTGTTTGGGTTTAAGGTTGCATAAGGGGATTTCTGCAAAGTTTTATTTGGAACAACACTCGGGGTTCTGACACATTCTAACATTGTTTATATGTCTGCTTAGGTTAACAATTGTCCAACCAGATTCAAGTTCTAGTCATTGATATGGGATGTGCACTTTTAATATTTATTCTAGAAACTAGCTTGCATGTGTTTATAATAAGTAGAGTATATGTGTGTGTATGATCATCGAGATCTATTTTGTGTTTCATAAAAAAATGTTTTTCATAAACTTAGGTCCCCTTTGGATCCACCCAACTAACTATTAGTTGTTTTAGCTAAGAGAAACTAGCTAATAGCTTATTGTTAGTTGGATGGTAAGTAAGATATTAGCTGGACTGTTAGCTTAGGATACAAACAAGGTCTTAATTAATTTTCAGCAGCTAATTGCTAGCTATATATGATCTAAACCCCTAGATAAGTTTGATTTAGTAAAAATGTAAAATGATTCTATTTTAAACTTTTAAATTAGAATGAAGCTTGTATCTTGCAACTATTATAGTAGAGATCATCCCATGATCTGCTTCGTCGATCGGTCAATATGTTATTTTCAATCTATTAGGGTTGTACTCTATGGCACTCCTGATTACAACAGAGTGCATGCATGACGACGGCCATAAAGGATTAAGGGGCAATATCAAGTCAACCATTAACATTATGCCTAGGTCAAATTACTTATAGTTAGTACTAGTAATTATTGAACCGAACTAAATGAATCCCATTGGAGCAATCTGGTAAAGGAACATAGGTGAGTTGTATGTTGAGCTGGGGGGGGGTGGAGAGAGAGAGAGAAGCGAGTTGTGAGTTTATATGCACAAGAACCAAGAAACTTTATGAGAAATAAGTGGACCACAAGTCAAACTAATGAATGGACATAAATAGTGGGTTGTAACTTGTAAGTATAGAAACAACTACTAGATGGGCTATACTAGCATTGCTCTAAGGACTTGGGCTCATTATTCTTCACTCTCACTTCATCACACACGTTCTTCAATAAAGAGCCTGAAGTTTTAGAGAAATTTCTTCCAAATAAAATTTACACACGTATGTATACTTGATCTAAATCCTTGAATTTTCAAAAGGGGGCATCCAATGCAAACAAATTCAAAATTTATTCATGTTATTGGTGATGACTAATTTAGCTATATGTTTATTGAGCATGTTCTTCAATCGTGAGAGAAACATGTTGACATTTGTATATTGTGCGGTCAAGTTTTCAGTGTCTTACACGAATAATACTAGTGCACTTTCTAACAATATCAATTTGTCCCTAGTTTGTCTTATCTTGTAAAGAAGGGAGAAGTCCTCTGTCAAGTTCAGCACCAAAGCGATAAATGCTCCATTGATATATTTGATAATATGTAATATAGTGACATGTACCCTAGTTTAAAAATAAACATATCTGCATATTATTGCTGAGAAATACAATGAAACTATACTTTGAGATTGCTCCATTAAACTGAAAAAACTAAAGAGCATGTTCATATTTTAAATGGTACTTAACCACACCATAAACAACCAAACACCACTGAAATGTAGCTTAATATGGGGACGATGTGCCACATGTCTACCCTAGAATATCCCCTAGGAATCTCCATGGGGATGATGCCAGGTAGCAACCACGCCTCGCAAGGCTTAACTAGTGGCAAGAGCTTGGCACTAAGAGCATTTTTCACAAAGCCATTATATTCATGCCTCTATTCTATATTTGAGGGTTGGTGGGAAAAAAAATATACTTCACTAGAGGTCTTACAAAGTAGGAGGACATCAAATTCCTTCTTCAAACCCTCATTCCAAGGGCTCTGGTCTAGACCCCCCCTAATTTTTAAATTCTTATTATTTCTCACTCGTTTCTGCTAGGTACCACATGTTTTCTTCCATTGCTCATGCTTCATCATTGTTGCTTTCATATGTCCCCACCGACCATAGGCACTGTTGGTCCCCAACTACCCTTTTGTCGTGTTCTCCTGTCCCCTCGCACCCTCCTCCCTCTATTGGCAATGCCAACCTCCACTGCCCATGAGAGCTCTGCGTAATTGCATTTTTTTCATCTCCGCTGACCTTCATTGCCTACTACTACTTCACACATCCAAGAACCACATTGGTTGCCCAACGAGGACAAGGAGGGGATGGTATTGCTACCGACTTAGTTGAAGGGAGGGCACAACCACTGACGTTGGCGCACAACAGGAATAAGGTGGTGGTGGAGGAGGTCAACCTCATGGTTGTTGGTGTGAGGAGGAGAGCAAAGCTGCACTATGGTCGCCAGTGCGAGGGAGGGATGGTGGGACCACTAGTGTGGATGAGAGGAGGCCAATTTTAGTGGTTTGGGATTGGGGGACTTTCACTAGAGTTAGAGCAATTATTTGAGGGTCAAAAAATGGGGGAAGCCTTTAGAAAAAAGTAATAAGATCCTTGGTTGTCTTGGGAATTTTGCCACATATGCCCTTAGGGATCTCTAAATGGGCCAACTAGCATGGATATGCCACCACATGTCTTGCTAACTTATCTTTGTGGACATGCCTATTGATAGATACCCTTGTTATATCCATAGCTCTCTCGATGTTTTCCTAAATATTTTTTTGGCAGATTAATAAGGTAGCAGAGGTAGGTGATATGGGAGCTCAACAAGACTTTGTTGGGTGTTATTGTAAATGCTTACATGGTATGAAATGTTTGAAACATAGGGATCAACTATTTGTCTGTTATTGTAAAGGAACACATATTTGTCCACATTATGGTGGCAAAAATGACACTATATGTTAAATTTATACTATGGTGAAGGTTAGTATACACCAGTACAATGAGGATGTCATTTGTTGTAATGTTGCATGATGTCTATAACACCATACCATTTAACATATATTGTGGTGAATGTTAGTGTATACTACAATGAGAATCACACAATTACTGTATTGTTGCATGATGTCTTAACTCCTATAGCATAGCGGTTCTATGAGACTCCATAGTTTACTTTAGAAATTAAACTATATAACATTAGTTATGTTGCAAGGTTGTTATTCATACTTCTACTTCACTCATGTAGTTTGTAACACATTGATATATCTAAATATTTGTTTTTTTGGAATTCATTTCCAGTTAACAAGGTTAAACATCTAGGTAATTCACCTTAGTGATGTATTAAACATCTAGGTAATTCACCTTAGTGATGTATTGGCATGTGATATAGTTATTTATTCGAAGATCATTCTTTCTTAGCAGTGAAATTATATTGCCCATGCTGTAACATGTTGCCATTTCCTTGTGTCTAGCCTCAAATATTGAAGATGGAAACATCTATTCTTGGGCTAATATAGTTATTTAGGCCTGATGTAGTTATCGTCTATCTCTTTGTCTTCAAAAAAACCCTTCGGCGTCTTGCATGAGAGGCTAGAAATTTGTCAATAATGCTCCACCCCTCTTCACCTCTCTTATGTTTTGTCTTTAGACCTCAATATTGCCCAATGAAAATTTCCATAATAATTAGAAACAGACAACAAATGGATGTGCTTCTTTGAGCTTCTTAAAACTTGCTAAACCATATTTGCCCTTTAGTTCTTCACATCTATCTAGAATGGCCTACAACGTATTTTTGGTTAAATGTGAAGGCAAAGTTTAGGCAAGAAATGGACGGACTTGTCAACTTTACGCATTCCATTTTAGCACATTACATATATATTTTTTTAAGAAGTAAACTTTTATTTAACATAATGTAAAAGTCATTTTTTATACTGGTATACTACACATAATGTACTAATTTGAAAATATAACTATGAACTTTGGTAAATAGACTTTTTGCTCACATGCCAAGACATCAAAACCATACTAGTAATGATAGAATATCAATGATACACATTCTTGAGAGATATTCTACCACTGCAAGAAAATATATTACAAATACATGCATATCAAGAGGTTATTACTACATAGATACAATAAGAAAACATAGAGTAGAGAGGCGTATACACAAGTAGAAAAGGTTTCTATCTTGAAATAATAAGATCACAAGAATTCATGCTTACCCTTGAAGATGCCAGGACTCTTATGAATAAATGACGCGTGTAAAAGAATGCATACATATCTTGAAGTTCTCAACATCTCTTTAGGTGCAAAGTTTTCAAAAGTTTGACGGGTACGTTTCTACAAACCATAGGAGATGTCTATCATAAACCATGCATACGTGTGGATGCATATCTCTAGAAATTCGGTGTGCGCCCTTCTTTTATTTGATTTGAGCCTTTTCTGGTTCGTGGAGATGCCGTGACGTCAAGTACTGAGCCACTGAGAGAGGAGACACGTATTAAAGCATACTCGCCAGAAAGACTACAGCTATTTTGTGATATAAAATATCGAAATCCATCTAGAAGCCAATGATGTAACTGAAGCGCAGACCTGGCCGTAAATCTTACAGATATTAGATTATCTATGGTCTATCTATAGCCGACATGTTGCGTGAATGGTGAGTCACGTGTAATGTTGTGACGTCAACGATCACGACGACTAAACTCAGTCAAATCTTTTTAGGTACGTAGATCCATAGACCATACTCTACATACAAAACAACGTAGAGTTGATACAAAATATTTGCATTTTATTATAAGAATGAGCAAACCACCTCTAATCTTTCTAAAAAAACTACCAAATAACCAAATATGGATGTGCTTCATCACTAAAGCCTTGAGATCACTGTGGACTAGGATAGAGAAAAGGCTATATAAAATATCAAATCCGTATGAGAAGCTAAAGATGTAACTAAAGCGCTGACCTAACCATAAACCTGGTAGATATTACTATATGAGATTATCTATGGTCTATCCATAGCCGACAGCTATGTGAATGATGAGTCACGTGAATAGCGTTACGTCATCAATGATGACAAAATGAACCCAGTCAAAAAAATTTACATAGGTACATAGAGTACTCTGAAACAAACCATATGGAATTTATACAAACATTTGTATTGTAAAAACAAGCAAACCATCAATATGGTTGTGCTTCTTCACCAAAGCATGATCATTGTGGACCAAGAGAGAGAAAATGTGATATAAAATATCAAAAGCTGTATCATAACCTAATATTGTAACTGAAGCGCTGACCTGACCATAAATCTGACAGTATCTATGGTCTATCTATAGCAGACATGTTGCGTGAATGGTGAATCACCTGTAATGTCGTGATGCCAACGAGACCGACAAACTAAACCAGTTAACAAATTTTAGATAGGCCCATAGACTGTACTCTAAATACAAAACCACATACAATTCATAAAAAGATTATATTTTTATTGTAAGAACGAGCAAACCACCTCTAATCTTTCTAAAAGAATGTTTATCGAACAAACAAATATGGTTGTGCTTTGTCACCAAAGCCTTGAGATCATCGTGTATTAGGAGAGAAGATAAGGAGAAACCCCACCGAGAAAATCCAAAAAGACCCAAGTAAAACAAGAAAACCCCCTATAAAAACCCTCTAAATTCCAAGACGATATACAGAAACAAAACCCATCCTGCAACTCAAATAACCCCACAGGAAAAAAAAAAAAAAAAGAGAGAGCGCGGTTTCTCACTTTGGACCCCGGAACATCCGCAGCCTCTCAAGGCCACCCCTCCCACCCACTATTTCTTCCCCTCGCTCCCACTTCTTCCCTTTCTTCTTCCTTCCTTCCCCCCTCCTCCTCCGTGAGGGCCGAGGATATCCTTCAACCCATCCACCTCACGAGGAATCCGCACTCGCTTTTGCTCCGCAATTTATTGCTCAGGGTTCTTGCTGGGTGGTGGCGGCGGGTGGTGCGAGCAGTAGTTCACAAGAGCAAGCTGTTCTTGTGTGCGTGGTTCTATGCCTGCTTGCTTGGCGAGGGGAGGAGGCGGCGGCGGAGTAGTGGGAGTTGAGGGGTCCAGGTACCGGCATTGCTGAGGCGGCGCGGGGAGATCCGGCGATGTCGGACGCCGACCGGATACGCCACCGCACGGCGGCGCTGGCGCTGCAAGACCACGACGAGGTGAGAGACAAGCCGGACGCGAAAGCGAACGTCTTCGCGGATCTCGGCTCGCCGGTGTCGCCTCTGCGGGCGCGGGCGAGCGTGGCGACGTCGTCCTCCTCGTCCTCCGGCTCGGCCAAGTCGCCGGCGCCGTCAAATGCTGGGATGGCCGGCGGGAGGAGCCACTCCGGCGAGCTGGTGGGCGAGTGCCACCCGCCGCGGCTGATGGCGCACCGGCGCTCCGGATCTGGACAACTGATATTCTCCGGCAGCAGCAGCAGCCGGGGGAGCGGCGGTGGGGACCGTGGAAGCACGGCGAGCTCGCCGATGCTGAATGCGCTCCCCACCGGGAACATCTGCCCGTCCGGGCGTGTCCCGGCAACGGCGGCCACGCCCCCTCCCCCGCGCTCCCGCCCTGACGTGCTCGGATCCGGCACCGGCCACTATGGCCACGGGAGCATCATGCGCGGCGCCGGCATGGCCCCCGCCAGGAGCAGCATTGACTCCTCGTCGTTCCTCGGGCACTCCTCGAGGTCGCCGGCGCGCTTTCCGGCAAGCAGCGGGAGCATCCAGGAGGTGACCCGCTGGGGCAACGAGTGCTACAAAAAGGGAAAGTACGCTGAGGCGCTGCGCCACTACGAGCGCGCCGTGGCGCTGTGTCCCGAGAGCGCCGCATGCCGCGGCAACCGGGCTGCCGCGCTCATAGGACTTGGCCGCCTTGCCGACGCGCTTCGTGAATGCGAGGAGGCTGTCCGCCTCGACCCGGCCAGCGGCCGCGCCCACAGCCGCGTCGCAGGCGTTTGCCTCCGGTGAGCTTCCTGCACTCTTCCTCCCTCCGCCATTGCGCTGCAACCTGTGCTAGATTTTAGGTTCCTAGCTCTTGCTTCGATTTTGTTCTTCATGGTTGCATCTGCATGTTGATGTTGCTTTCTTGGATGGCTTTCTCTGTGAGCGAGACCGAGTAGAAAGCAACATGAGTGTTGCGCCTTTTTCACTTTTTGCTTTCCATTGAGGCAGTGAGATTTAGTTCTGCGATTGCTCCATCTTCGCACTCATGTTATTCGCATCCTCAGGATGCAAGATAATCTTTTTTGCAATTCAAAATGATTTTTTCCTATAATATTGTCTTGCTTTGGTTGTGGGTAAAATTGGCGTTAAAGCTTCCCATCACATAACGCTGATAAAAGGGGTGTCTGCTTAGCTGTACTTTGTAAGGACGCTTGATGACAATTTCGTTAGGTTCACTGGATTTAGACCACACAATGCTGATACATCTTGAATTTTTGTTCCTAATATTGTTTATACTGTATATTGTTCTACACTTCTACCTGTATTTTCTATTTTCTGTAAGTTAATCCAATAACCTTTTAGATAAACATATATATAGACGCTAACTATCTTCCATTTGATGGCTATTGTTTTTGTTTTACCTCATTGGACGTTTTCCACAGATATGCCTCTGTTAGAGCAATTGAAAAACAAACAAACAAACATCGACGGCTGAATTGAGACATCCTCCATTGCTTTGCACATTTTCCACATTCTAGGCCCTTATACCTTACTGAAAGGGTTATTACCAGAATGAGCTTTAATTTGGGTTGAAATAGCTGGGCTTTATCTTGCAGAAATTGTGTAAGGACTCTATGCAACACAAAGCTGAGTGCGAATGAGGTAATCTAGAGTTTGACAGCTTGTGGTGCTCTTATGAACTAGGGTCTACCAATTTTGTTATGAGAAAGTAGTGGATTCTACCTTCAGAAAATGACATGTAGAATTCTAGCTCGAGTCTAGCAGCTTGTCAGAAAACTAGGTCTACCAAAAAGTTTCAGTTTCCATCGTGTTAATTTTTATATCCAATCAGATTATATCCGAAATTTGATCTACAAATAGCGGACTATCTTTCTAAGGCTTGGAGTTCTCTGAACTCTGAACTCGCAGCTCTGAACTCTGAACGAATTGTGTTACAGTTAGTTTGGGCTGTTTATAAGTATTTTTTAAAAAATTACGTGTACCTTTCGGACCATGGGAACATAGCGAATTGCTCTCTTCTAATGCAGTGCAGATCCAGTTCTCTGAATTGTGAATTTTCAGACCTTGTCCAAACATGTTCTCTGAAGTCCTGCACACTGCGATCTTTATTGGTTGTAGCATGACTACGCAGTATTGTTCTGAAAAGAGCATATGCAGAGCAAGATCCCTGATAGCTCTTAAAATGCAGTGAGAATTTTGTAGTGAGCGACCGAAGGAATTGTCATTGTTTGGTTATTTTGATGTGAATCTCATAAATAAAGCCGTTGCGTTAGCACAGACACTAGAATTATGTGTCGAAGACTGATGACATGCTGCATTTATTTGCATTTCTACTGATACGCTGTGAGGGTTGTGTTGTTTCAGATTGGGGATGATAGACAAGGCACGGAGGCATTTCACCCAGGCGGATCATCTTCAACAGTCAGACCCCGCCGAGTGGCAGAAGCTGCAGGAGGTCGAGGTGCATCTGGGAAGATGCACAGATGCAAGGAAAATTGGGGATTGGAAGAGCACGCTGAGGGAGGCTGATGCTGCCATTGCTGCTGGCGCTGACTCCTCTCAGCTGGTAAGGGCTTCATCATGGTTTATGTTTTGATGGAGTGCTAGAAATGTTGCTATATTGTTTTGGTAGTGGAATTTATAGTGACATCGTGCTTTCTATGCAGCTTCTTGCCTTGAGGTCTGAAGCACTTCTCCGCCTTCACAAGTTGGAGGAGGCTGAGTCGACTCTTGCGAGCCTGCTGAAATTGGACGGTGCATTGCCCTCATCATTGGAAGCAGCAAAACTATCAGGGATGCTTGCTGAGTCATATGTACATGTTGTTCGAGCGCAGGTTGACATGGCATTGGGGAGGTGTGATTGTCTAAACTTGATATAATACCCAATTTTCTATGATGCTGGGTTAAAATCCGGTTAGCACTAAAAGTTGTCTATGCAGGTTTGATACTGCTGTTGCTGCAGCTGAGAAGGCTAGAGATCTTGATCCTGGGAATGCAGAAATCGGGATGGTTTTAAATAATGTGAGACTAGTTGCAAAAGCTAGAGAACAAGGGAATGATCTCTTTAAAGCTGCCAAGTTTTCAGATGCATCCATGGCCTATGGTGAAGGGCTCAAGTATGATCCCTCAAATTCAGTGCTCCATTGCAATCGAGCTGCTTGCTGGTCAAAACTAGAAAAATGGGAAAAAGCTGTTGACGACTGCAATGAAGCACTAAGAATACAGCCTAACTATACAAAGGCTCTCTTAAGGCGAGCTGCATCCTATGCTAAGGTGAGCATGTGCATGTAACTTTTTTTTTGTTCTTTATGATGTTCCATTGACATTGTATAATTTTATTCAGCTTGAGCGTTGGGTGGACTGCGTGCGAGACTATGAGGTGCTTCGGAAAGAGCTTCCCAGTGACAAGGAGGTTGCTGAGGCATTGTTTCATGCACAAATTGCCTTGAAGGCCACTCGTGGTGAGGATGTATCAAATATGAAGTTTGGAGGAGAGGTAGAGATAGTTTCCAATGTAGAGCAACTCCGTGCTGCCATAAGTTCACCTGGTGAGTTATGCTCTGCATGCTACCTGTGTCTCTCTGCTGGTTCACAATTCGTAATGAGATTTACTCTTTTGCTTAGTATATGTCAGAATTGCTTGCACTGCCTTGTTTACAATGGCATTTATTGTATACACAATGTGGTCACTGTGATTTATCGCTTATGTTTCTTCAGGGGTATCTGTTGTCTACTTCATGTCGGCAATGAATCAGCAATGCACACAAATTACACCATCAGTCAACACTCTATGCACTGAATGCCCCTCGGTGAATTTTCTGAAGGTAACATACTGAATTCGCCAGTATGTCTGTCTCCAGGAACCTGGTAGCCAATTACAGTTGGGAAGGATTTCTAAATGATGACTAACAACCACTATCTTATGTGCAACTCAACAGGTTAACGTCGACAGCAGCCCAATGGTGGCGAAGGCAGAGAACGTGCGGATAGTCCCGACGTTCAAGATATACAAAGGAGGGGTGAAAGTGAAGGAGATGATCTGCCCGAGCTTGCATGTTCTGCGCTACTCCGTGCGGCACTATTCTGTATCCAGTTCTTGAGAAGCTTTAGGTACCCGTACCCCAATTTCCCATTTTCGCTAATGCATAGAGCTCCCCATCAAACTTGCAACATTACCAGCCTCCAGAGCATTTTCACCACCTGCGTAACTACTCCCCATTGAGCATGAGCATAATAAGCTAAGAGTGTCAGGTGGAAGAGCCCTCCCATTCCCCATCTCCTGTTATTTTCGCCTCTTCACCGTTCATATACCGACCCATTCAATTCAATAGCTTTTTTCATGTTTTGGGCTCTCCTCACCTCATTTTGTATTTTGATCCTCCATTTTGATTCACCCCCATCATAGTCCATAGGCCAGCACCCTGCTTCTCAAGAAAAGGGGGGAAATATTTGTAATGTCGTTAGGTTTAGCATACCATCTATCCTTTTAGGGAGGGAGAGGAGGGGGACGGGCGTTGGGGGTTGCAGTTTTCGTTACATGTACATATCTATAGGAAAAAACATGAGAGATCCATTGGAAGATTGGTTCCCTGGAGAAAAAGAGGAAAAGAGAAAAAAGAGAAATGGTGGCATCAGATTGAGATGAGGTTTTGGTGGTTGGGGTCAGGTACAGGGCTAGTAGTTGTTTTGAGTTTCCATTAGCGTCTTTATCTATCTATCTTTAGAGGAAGAGAGAGGACAAGTCAGAAGAGAGGGTGTTTAACTGATGATGCAGACAGAGATGGTTGGTGGCCATTGAAGATGGTGACATGTCGTTTTGCTGCTTCTGTTGGTTTTATAATGGCGCTGATAACATATATGCTACCATTTCCATGAATAAACATTGCAACATTCGTTCGTTCTTTTGGGTTCTTTCTTCAATCCGTCAGTTAATCATCTCTCGCTTACTTTTCTTCTGTGCCGTTGTGATGTCGTTCCCCGTAGTCGCCGCTGGTATTCTAGTTGTGGCATGCTACAGTATCTGTGTCTGCAGGGGTTTGGTATGTGTTGGCGTGCAGTGTTTATTATGAACCACCTGATCATTGTGTGAGCTGGGATCTTAAGGGCAATATGCGGTGGCTTGTTGCTATCAGGCCACCCGGTTGGGAGGGAGGTTGGAGGAAGAAGACGGCATCGGCATCGGCAGCGGCAGGCTGGTCCCGTCGTCCGTTGTGTGGCCTGGTGTGGTCAGGCTGTTTACAGTGTGTGTGCTTGCGTGGCAACGCGACTGGCAGGGTGCATAGGAGAGAGTGAGCGAGAAAACAGATCGCGTGGCGCGCCTCCCGATGTGCTTAGGAGTGAGAAGCTACAGGAGTAGGCGTACAACCAGGGAAAGCCACAACCATGAACCGTTGGTACTCTATCTGATCAGACAATTTTAGATTTATAGTACGCCATTTTAAATCTGATTAAATTATGAGCGCCAATGTTGTATAGAGCGAGGGATTATAAAGGGAGAATTGAAAACCCAATTTTGGGTTATTATTTGCCTTTTTTTTTCCGGGTAAGCTTGGGTGGGTGATACCGAATGATGAGATCAGGGATCCATACGTACAGGCTGGCTGAGCTGGCCCCGTGTCAATGGGCATGGGTTTGGTGCAGTGCAGTGCACATCCTCATTCATTGCTGCTCTCGTTCAATTGGATCCAAAAGGTGAAGAGAGCTCCAACAAATTGGAGGGAACGTCCCTCTTTTTCTTCTCGGTCGGATCTAAAGTGGAAGGGTTTCTCGTTTCCCAATTGATCCAAAGTGAAGAGTGTCCCTCTTTTTTCAATTGCTTACTTGGTTCAAGTAGTTCTTTCATTCAATCAAATCCGAACTGAAGGAAGGGTCCCTCGTTTCCCAATTGATTCAAGTGTCCCTCTTTTCCCAATTGATCCAAAGTGAAGAGTGTCTCTCTTTTTTCAATTGCTCATTCAATCAAATCCGAAGTGAAGGAAGGGTCCCTCTCCCAATTGGGCCTTGTTTAGATTGCAAATTTTTCTAACTTTGCAACTGTAGCACTTTCGTTTGTATTTGATAATTTTTCTTCAATTATGGACTAACTAGGCTTAAAAGATTCGTCTTATGATTTACAACTAAACTGTATAATTAGTTATTCTTTTTATATATATTTACTGCTCCATGCATGTATCCAAAGATTGATGTGATGGAGAGAGTGAAAAAATCTAGAACTTTGCTCCAATCTACACAAGGCCTTGATCCAAAGTAGGGAGTGTCCAAAGTAAGGGAGTGTCCCTCTTTTCTCAATTGCTTGCTTGGTTCACTCACTCCTTTCATTCAATCAAATCCAAAGTGAAGGAAGGGTCCCTCATTTCCCAATTGATCCAAAGTGAAGGGAGTGTCCCTCTTTTTCCAATTGTTTGCTTGGTTCACTCACTCCTTGGTCATTCAGTCAAATCCGATGTGAAGGAAGGGTCCTTCGTTTCCCAATTGATCCAAAGTAAGGGCATTCCTTTCATTCAAAATCCAAAGTGAAGGGTCCCTCGTTTCCCAATTGGTCCAAACTTATTTCCCAATTGCTTGTTTGGTTCACTCACTCCTTCATTCAATCAAATCCAAGTGAAGGGATCGTGCCTCTTTTCTCAAGTGAAGGGAGCGTCCTGCTTTTCCAATTGCTTGCTTGGTTCACTCACCGACTCCTCGATCATTCAATCGGATCCAAAGTGAAGGGAGCATCCCTCTTTTCCCAGTTGCTTGCTTGGTTCACTCACTGACTCTTTTCCCAAATTGCTTGCTTGGTTCACACACTTACTCCTCAGTCATTCAAACGGACCTAAAGTGAAGGGAGCACCCCTCTTTTACTAATTGATCCAAAGTGAAGTGAGCATCCATTGTTTTTTCCAATTGCTTGCTTGGTTCACTCACTTAATCCTCGGCCATTCAATCGGATCCAAAGTGATGGGAGCGTCAATTGCTCCAAAGTGAAGGGAGTGTCCATCTTTTCCCAATTGCTTGCTTGGTTCACTCACCGACTCCTCTTCAATCGGATCAGGAAGCGCCGCTCTTTTCCTAATTGATTCAAAGTGAAGGGAGTGCCCCTCTTTTCCCAATTGCTTGCTTCGTTCACTCACCGTTGGAGGGCAGTCGGCAGTTGCCATTGTTGTGGTAGTCTCAGTCTGGAGTGACAAACAGAGTACATACAGTACGGTACATGTTGGGGGTGGTACGACACTACGTATGTTGTTGTTTGCATTGTCCGCCTGTCACCTCCTCCCTATGCAGGTTTCGTCATTTATGTCTGTTTTTTTTAATTTATACATGTTGATGTGTTGATCTCGGATTACATCATAAACCAATAAAGGCTAGCAATAATGGCTACGATGAACGGAAATGTGTTGGTTAAATGTGGAAGGAACATAGATAGTCTCAAGAGAAAGCGGGATGTCCTTGCTGCATATGATGCTGACGTATTCCTCTGAATTGCATCAGCATCCTGTCAATGATTCTGCTGTAAGGTTTCATGTTGATCAAGACCGCAAGGCAAAGGTTGTGTGCCACTTCAACAAGTAGGTTCTGCAGAACTTCATGAGTAGTGCACCACCGAAGCGTATTTTGCTTCGCAAAGGTGCTGTCTAGAAAGACGTTCCAGAAAAGATTGTCAAATTGGCCCAAGCTGACTTCAGGGCAAAAAAGACGATCACAGAAAAAAGATATCACAGAACCAGATATTTTTTTTTTGGATTTTGCCCATATGACATTCAAAGACACAAAGACAGGCCTTCAGAGGCCGATTGTTTGGATCGATGAAAATGGAAAGAACTACTTCCCGTAATCATTTATGCAAGATCAGAAATTATTTATATAAAAAAAGATTTTGGCAACGAAAATCGTGAATATGTTAGTGCTGAGCCAAATGGGACACGAGAAATGATCAACCAGCTTGGAACATCAGAAAGTTCTACAGAAACCTCGGTGCGGATCGCCACGCAGATCGCGAAGCCGCGCGGTGAAGACCGTTAGAACACTCGCCTGCACTCCTCTCTTTCCGTCACGATTAGAAAAATAGTCAGCAGCAGTGCTAGCGGCACTTCTTCTAGGCCACACAAAAGTATACTCCCTCCGTCCCTAAATAATTGTCACTTCGCTTCCCGAGACACAATTGCCGGCAATTTTTATAAATAATAAATATCATCGATTAGTATCATAATTAATATCATCGGAAAGATCTTTGAATCTAGTTTTTTATCAAAT